>CM076581.1:891860952-892125163 GCA_034641835.2 Pinus albicaulis
AATCTATTAGGGAATTGTCCTAACTCCGACTAACTCCGACGAACTCCGACGCATCGGCAAATAAACCACTCCCACTTTTCTTTAGTCATTTTAAGGAGAAGCAACGAAGGGAAACAACAAGAGAAGAGATTCTAAGTCTACTTTTCGAGCGAGTCACTTATTAATAAACTGAAGCGTTATTACGTATATATAGATGTGTGAGATCCGATGTTAGGTCGAACGAAGCGCTTCACGCTCATTAAGAAAGGTGGTTGGTTCGGGCATCCTTTAGACTTTAAAGAACAGCCTTTAGGTTCAATTCCTTGCCCGATGCGGACAAGCGATTACATTCCTTACACCTTTTTCTTTTGAAAAGTAGATTTATTCCTATAAACGCACCCCCAACGATTAGCTGACGGGGGGTTCGCTCGCCTTCGTTTCCCTGGATATTGCTTTTACGGAGGATCCAACTTCCCCTTTAGCGCTTTATGGTCCGATGTTCACTTCCCTTTTACCCCCCTTACTACCGCTACTACCCGCTACTAAATTATTAGGTCCTTTTGAAGAAATCATCATAGTCCCCTTTCATACTACCCATTCTACTAAATAAGAGCTTCAACCTTGAGCGAGCTTTGATAGATCTACTGAACCGTTATAACGACCTACAGAAGATGACACCCATCATAAACCCCTAAAGAGAAGAGATACTCTGTACAGCTACACCTTAGGATAACTATCTTAATGCTCATACTGATAGAACTATCTTCTAAGGGATGGATGATGGATGGACGGATAGAGGGATGGAGGGAGGGATGGTACCGGGCATATGCGCTGGTCTTATATTGGCTGGTCTTCTCCAGTGATGTCTGGGCTTGTACGGTCCCCGTTAGGTGAGGAGGTCTGGTCAGCAGGTCCAATCTTGCATGGTTCAAGGCAGGGACGTTCTCAGGTATGGACGGTCCAGTGAGCTCTGGTCCAGTCAGGTCAGGTGAGGCCAATAGATAGCGAGTGATACATTACAGGTAGGCACTTCAGGACATGGCTTGCTTTGGCCTTCCATTAGGGTTTATCGCTTTACCCATTAAGGAGGTAGTAGCCCTATCGCTTAGATATACGCTACCCACCCATACTAGCGCTTGCATCGCTTAGCAAGCAAATAAGGACGTGACACTGCACTTGGCTAGAGGATAAAACCCCTATTTACTGCGACAAGTCTTGGATCCAAAACAGGGTTTATGCTGCTTTCCACAGGATCTCATTTGAAGACATCCGCAAAATATGAAAGAAACAGCGACACTTTTAGCCATTAGGAGGACCTGGCATAAAGACAGAGCATGTACGGTTAGGTCTTATCCGATACAGTCCGGTTAGCTGGCTGAGGAGTCAGAACCAGAACGGGAAAAGAACATTGCTTGCTTTGGTTACCTTCCCTTGACGGTTGATCAATATACTTCCCTTTAGATAAATACTTCCCCATTATACTTAGCCCTTGACCCTTCGATTGGCAACCCTTATCGCTATACCTTGAACCTCAATCTAGAACTACAACTTATCAGAGGATGGATGGAAGAAGGATGGACACCTCTTTGGATAGGACATGAACACAAGCCGGGAATACTTAAGTACTACGCTCTCCTCCCGGCTAGAAGCAAAATTCTAGGGGGTCGCTCGTCTTCGTTTCCTTGATAGTGCTTGGAGGATACACCTTACCCTTCCCCTTTCTGTTAGCTTTATTGTACGCAGCCATTTATGCTCGCCTTTACCTCCTACCGCTACTGCCCAACCCACCCTCCTTCCTTACGACCCCGCTACTGAATCGTTACCCCAATTCTACTAGACCTTTTTATTCAACCTTGAGCAAGCTTTTATAGAGCACACATTAGGGTCGAGAAATACCCAAAAGAGTACACACCGGGGACGGATCATTGAATCGCATAGACCGACGAGTGATAGATAGACAATACGGGAAGCGGGTACCGGTCTTATCCAGTCAGGTTAGTCAGGACCAAGAGAGTCAGGACCAGACCCGGTTTCATCAGGACAGCAGTGCTTTTTGTTACCTTCCCATTAGGTTTACACTTGGAATTTCTTACATATAAGATCTGTACAATACTAGCTCATTACTATCCATGATATTCAAGTAATGAATGACTCTATCTTACTAGTACATAACCATTACAGCTCTTATACTATCTCTATCATATTACTATGGGTTTATTACTAATATGTAAGGAGTTCTACACCATGTAGTCATATCTATAACTCTATATGTGATATCTCACCTATGTGAAGCAGTATCATATAGAAAGCTATACCTATGAGTTAAGCAAGCACTAAGCAGCTCGTATACTAATCAATAAAGGTAAGCTAATCCAGTGTGTTCGTATTTGATGTCATACCAAAGCATTACCCTAATAGCTTAAGCACAGGATCCATGATAGAGTGATCCTCTTGTATTCACAGTATTTATTCACTATATTTCCATAACTAATCCAGGTGTGTTGACTAATGGTAGATGATGTAACAGAATATGCTATAGATTACAGTATATGTTACACTGCTAGATATGATTAAGCCAGTACTATCTTCATTACATCTGACATAACCCTTACTAGTTATCATGATCTTACTATTCGGGCTCTATGCAATCCATGTCCATTAAGCTAAGAGATATGGCCAATGTATACAGTGTGCATTACTTATACCATCATAGCAGTAGTATACAGTAAGTAATGGAGTTTACTCATCAGTGATTGATATATACAGAGTAGGCTATAGTTCTAACTAACTTAGCTCTGTTGATACATGGTGTTGATTCATATGAGTGATTCCCATTACTAACCTTGTATGTAAGTAAGTGATAGTGTTATCTACTTAGTACTAATCCCATTCCTTATATGATAATCATAGCCTGTAATCCATATCCATGAACAACTATTGCCCCGTATGTAAGTAACATGATATCAATTTCATTACTAGTAAGCTCTAATTCCATTGATATAGTGAAATAGAAGCAATAGTAATATGGAGTTATAGATACCTAAGCAGTCAGTATGATTACGCTTATCACATGCTTATACAAGTGTGTTCTATCCAACGTATTCCCCTAATCATTATACACATAGATTGCTTGGACTGGGCTTTATGCTATTACTCTAATGTATTTACCGTATTCATTGCAGTTATGTACCTATCTTGTACTTGACTTTTCATAGTTACTATGTTTCCCTAATCAGTTATAGTGTTACTTATAATGATATCAGCTTAAGTAGAGTAAGTAATGAACTCCTATGGTATACGTATGTGTAAACACCATGTTATTAGCTTCCATTACCTAAGTTATGCTATTAGTGTACTGTGTTAATTACTCGTATTAGCTAACCTTTACATATCACTAAATAACACAATGCCTGGAATCATACTAAGCTCTCTATCACTAAGCTATTTTTATGGAAACTACGTGATATGGCACTCAAAGCATAACTCGTATCTACAGCTTATCGAACTCACTGTGAAGCTTCTGTATGATGAGAGTGGTATCATTATTAGGAATATACAGTATGAAGATTAAGACTAACTGGCTTCTTACCTGTATTATACCAATCTTATTGAGGCAATGACATCAACTATGAACTATAAGCTAATCCATATTGAATCTCATAACATTGATTATGAATACTTTTTTCAAAATTAAGACTAACATGACGTGTCTAATTCAGACAAGTACTGTGATTCGAATAAAGCTTGAATATGACTAATAAGTACTGATCTGCTTTGCTTAACTATGCTTCTACTGGTATGATTACATACTTATATCTATGATTTCCATTGCTTATGATGAACCTGTTGATATGGTGAGTAATACAAGCCCATTCTTGATCTATGATAGTATCATTACCCTTATAACTAGAAAATGTAAGAGATTACAGTAATAAGGTAACCATTACTTATGCTTTCTTTCTAATTACTAGTATTCCATATCCTTATGAGCTGTAATAGAGTAATCATGCTTCATAGTCGTAACAATATCTGTAACATTACGGATACACTTAGCCCATATGCTCTTTTCATTCCATATGAGTTATAGCTCTAGTGCTTTTATTTCAGTCATTGTAAGCATGTATCAACCCTTGAAAGCTCGTTATGTAACAACAATGGGGGTACTAGTTACATAGCCTGTCCAACATGTACTCATTGAACACTATCCTTTATCTGCATGAACCCTATCAATACTGTAACTTAACCTATAGCTTTATCCATATTCATTGCTTATGAGAGAGTTATGACTACTAATTCCATATAAGCACTACTTACTCTTTATACGTACAATTAGGAGATATCACCTATCTCGATACATGACGGTACAAGCATAATATAAGAACCAATACTAATCTGTGCTTTATTTCACTATGTTAGAGCTTACGTTTTCTCTGTATCATTACAAGCCTAATCATAGCCCATACTAGTGAAACATGAACCTCATCAATAACTATGATCTCAATAGTGTTTATTATGCAAACATAGTAACATGATTAAGCTGAGCTCATTATATAAACAGGTTCTAAGTTCATGTATAAGTATGATTAATTACCATTATATTCCAAGCATGTTCATCTTTCAATGGGTAATGTAGAAGGTACTCATCAAGCTTATGTGAGATACAAGCCTATACCACCAAGTTCAAGCTCATATCAGCTTGCATGTACTGATTAGGTGAAATACATAGGTAAGTGAAACACAGCTCTATTCATAAGTAATGGAATTAGTATGATTACGAGAATACCACCTAATGATAGATGAAGTATGACCATTGATTCTCTCTGATTATAGGATAAAGAGCATAGTAATAGTGATATTAAGCTGTATTACTTAGCTAGCTTACTTATTACGATGGTAAACTGTTCCTTGCCCTCCTATTGTAAGGCAAGCCATTCTTCCTTTTGGCAAGGTAACGAGTTAAACCATTGGGCAGCCTGATTCTTGAGAGTAGGTGGAAACATGCAAGTCGCCATAGTGCTATCATTAACTCTGTAAAGGATGAAAGAAAGGTGATCTCCTTTCTTGTAGGAATAGCAGTTGCGCATATCATATCCGCATAACTCTGTTGGGCATATGCGGCTCAGTGAGGTGTCCCTTGCCTTTGTCTTCCTTTGAGTAAGTGTTGGGTTCCTTGTCAGGTAAGCCTTCGTTCCTTTCAGCACTAGCTGCTTCGTTCGTTGACTAGCTGCTTCCTTGCTTCAATGACTACCTAGGAAATGATCTCGCGACCGCACACAAGGCAGTGGGACTGGCAGTGGTCAAGTCTATGCACAACTACCCGAGTCTTGGCACACCGAGTCTTTTCTTTTGAGATATCCTTACGTGCGATTACTCATGGTCTGGTAGCTTGTTCTAATACTCCCTGGCACTTCTGACCTCGTAATTGTGCTTTCCAAATAGCTCAAACAAGGGTTGCTCACACAAGGGTTCATGATAGCTACGATCACCGCACAAAGTTATTTACTACCGATCAAGTTCTTGACTAACTACCCGAGTAAGTCTTGTCCAGCACAGTGGATTCTCGATTATCCCTCGATCCAGCACAGTTTATTATCCCTCGATTAGCACAGTGAAACATTTGGTTACACATTTGATATAGATATATATATCTATACTGCTAGTGGCAAGGTGGAAAACTCTGTTGAGCGTAGCGAGCCGCGAACTAGGCTTTCGTTCAAGCCCCTTAAAGTGATCTTTCCTTTCAAGGATAGATATACGCCATTGAAAGTATCTTGACTAGCCAGTGATGTAATTGTCCGCCGCACACCTTATGAAATGTGATTGGCTAATCTTTGTCAAGATAAATATGACAAACCATTGCTCTTGCCTTCCTTCTGACCATCTGCGGGATTCTGCTAAGGGGCTTGCCTCATGAACAACCACCACTCTATATGCATTTATTCTTATTTCATTCTTAAATGCATATATTATATCTGTAATTATGCATTCATGAAGCTACGAAATGAATGAATGACTGTGTAAATGTGAGCTATAGAACTGGCCGGCCTTCCTATAGTTCACTTCCCTGACTTCGTTCATCCATCCCACCACACAAGGTAACATGCAAACATCCAGCCTGGCAAGTCATCCATCCCCCGCAAGTGAACTTCCCTCATCCGGGACAGGCAATGCACTTACCCCGCATCAGAAGGGAGATAAAGAGCATCATTACATACATGATTTAGATCTATCGACCAGCCTTTCAATTGGGCAAGGGAGATTCCTCAACCTACGATCCAGACTTCGATCTAGACACGGAAGATACCTCGCCTTACCCTCAATCAAGCAACAGGAAATCTCTCGACCTGCATCCTGGGGTAGAAAAAGAGCTTAATTACATTAGTGATTGAGATCCATCCACCTACCAGCCCCGAGCAACCCTCCACGCACTCAACCGACTAAACGGACATACGATCGATCGGTCAAGCGTGCATACATCCACTCACCCTCCGAACCACCCTCTGATCCATACATATAAAGGCACTCACCCATCGACCACATCCATCCAGCGACCTTTTCATTGGTAAGGAGATCACTCAACCATTTGGGATGAGCACCGGCCACATGTAATACAACGGTTGGGAATAGAATAGCGATAATCCACATTCTAGCAACCGAACGAAGGGTTATGGTGGGTAGTCTCAGATACATCAAAGTTAGCCAATGCTCGAGATTCGAGAGTTAGAAAAACTGACTTAACCCAAGGACATGATGGGTGAGCTCTAACCCTGCAACCCTAGCTAAGCCTCAACCCATTCATTTATTGGCCAGACGTACAAACTTGGATCGATAATTTGTCCTGCCTCTGCTAATCAGAATACTTCGCTAATTGGAATTCGATCATGGCTATAAGCCTACCGAGCTAAATCACATCTCATTTTCAGACCCCGACTAGGTAATAACTTATACCCTACATTTCCGCCTTGCTCGCCAACAAAATTTGGAATTGAAGTGAAGCCGATTCAGCCCCTTACGGTATTCTTCACCACGGGCACGCACTTCCCTTTCATCCAATGCATTGGGGGGGGAGGAGCATACATACGAGGTCTGTTAGTCCGCTCTTTCGAAAAGTTAGTCTGCTCCTTCGTCGATCTATCTGATCCAATCCGGCTTCTTTTTATCCCCTTCTTCCCCTGGTATTGGTCCGGTCCGGCCTGGGGAGATGGGGCTAATGAATCACTATAAATCAAGTACCTAATACACTTGTCCCAACATGCCTATTGCAATAAGTTGCGGTTAGCTTAGTAATTTCCCGCTCACTAATTACTGAAAGTTGACGGAATGTGATGAAACGAAGCCTTGGTTTAAGCACCTTTCCCCGTTCATTATTGAGAAGGGCTGGTCAATGAACTGATTTCCCCCTACCCCCTCCGGGACCAGCCCAACCCCCTCTCTCTCGATCGATCAAGAACATTCACGAGAGGAATAGGGAGGCGGGCGAAACTGGCCTTCTAACTAACCGGACTTCAATAAGCCTGCCTTATCACCATATACTGAATAATGGATAGGTCAACTCACAACCCTGCCCGAAACCGGCAATTAAGAATAGTAGGGCGGTTCCCACAATTGGTTTGATAACCCGCAGAGACGAGGTGATGCATAGTGGTGGGATTGGCGATGCTGCGGCCTAGTAATGTGGGATTGGTCATTTACCATCCATCTTCTTTCTACCATTAGAATAGCAGAGAATTCATGACTTGAAGAAATTAAAAACCAAATTCGGATGGCTGCGTGTTGGTTACCTCCCGCTATTCTGTGTCTGCAAATGAGTCGAGCTGTTGCAGCCCCAGGTAAGCTTTTTCTGGGCCACCGATCTGAATTCTCTCAGGGCAGCCTTATCCACCAGTGCTGCATCATGGAGCTCCACAAGCTTATCATATGCCTCCTGAGCTTCCTTGGAACTTGGCCATTTGCACTATGGAATCTGCAGTGGCATTGGCTTCTTCATTGAGCTAATGGATTATTTCGCGAAGATCCTCAATAGGTTTCTCCCTGCAGCCCATCCAGTCTTGAACTGTACTGTAGATGGATCCGCTCTCATTAACTGCTTTCTTCAGTCTTTCTCTACCTACTCGGCCATCTTCCAATACTGGAGGTATCTGGTTCATGAGCTCGCACACCATCCGATCCTCCTGTGATCGTGCGCGCTCCAAATTATCGTGCAGCGAAACATTACATTCGCGCAAATGGGTCCATGATGAATAAAGGATATCTACTTGCTCCGTCGATAGGCAGGCATAAACTCACTCATTTCTAGGTCCACAGCCTTCAAAGCTGGCCACATTGTCTCTAGTCAAACCCGTACCCTTTTCACCCTTCCTCTGCCTGGTGCCTTGCCTGTACCTGAAGATCTCTGTAAGTGGACACCTCGGCCAATTGGATTTGAAACTGCTGGCTGGCCTACTGCCCCTGGCCTAATGAGTGGTTGAGTCGCCTAATTCATTCAAGTATCAGTCAGTCCCGGAATCAGTCATTCTCTTTTAACCCGTTCAATCATCAGTCATTTTCAGGCTCATTCCCATTTGTATGGCTTCATTTTTCTCTTGAGCGGGCTTGAGCCATGTCTCCCGATAATGATCAGTACATTTTGAAAGGTAATCGCCCAAAATCCCTCCCTAATAATCTTCCTTTCCTAAGGGCTCTTATTGTTTCCGTGCCCTAATAATCTTCCTTTCCTAAGGGCTCTTATTGGTTGCGTGCTTGGCATGTCAATTCCTCGCTTGGGTGGTTCTTTTGCTTGCCCGAGAATGAATGAAATGGATCTGTAATGTCTCCTATTCTAGCAGTAATGAAGCTATGTGGAGAGGTGGCTCGAAATGTGATTATTATATATGTAATTACGCTTTTTCAGTGATCGACTTAATTTCATCTGATTCCATCCTTTCTTCAGCGCCTGATTCCATGGATGATATATTTGATTCCGCGAGATTTATGGATTTAGGTTCGACCGACTACTGTGATTGATTGCCTGATCTATTTTATGTGGTGATGGTGCTGCGCTACCTTGGATGCATGATCAACTCGCATGTGGTGACAGTGCTGCGCTACCTCGGAGCTAGGATGGGACCGATGGGATGCTGCGCTCACTACCTCGGATGCATGATCTACGATGGCGAATCAATCCATCACTGGTAGGCGGAATCACGTGAACCGGGACCTCTCACCTTCGCACTCGCACTGCCCAACACTGTGAGCACTGGTTATAATTGGCTCTGTCGGGTGGCGGCCTCTTCCTTTCCCTTCCTTCCCTTCCCATGCCGTGCAGTGGCGTATCCCATGCTGGTGGATGCGGTGTGTATGGCGTGTATGCGGGCAGATTGGGGTACTGCGGCTTGACCTGAATGCTGGATGTGTATGGCATATGATCCTAAACAGGCGAATCATCGTATGTAACGCTTCGTCACCTTCCACCATCCAATCTAGGTAACGCGTGTTCCGTACGTTCAGCTTTCATTAGTTCCATCCGGTCTATTGTTAATCAATTGAGAAGCAATCAGGTATCAATCATCTTTCATTAGTCCAAGCCTCTCTCCCCTGGGGTTGGGGTCGGTCCCCAGGCAGGGTGTGTGATGGCTCGATCGGTTCTATATCTCAGCGCTATCAGTCCTCCTAAATTGATGAAATCTCATCTCTACGCCGATTCGATGATGAAAGGCCCTGATCGAGTGGGAGATAGCACAAGGACTTATCGAGGAGTCAGGCCTAAAACACTGTAGCGAACGACCGTGGAGAAAAGTGAAGGCACGATGTTGAACAGCAAAAGCAAATAGCATGGGAACTTAGAATATAACCTTTTATGGCTCCATTGAATCTATAATGTGGGGCTTTGGTCCTGGATCTTTAGAGATGAGGCTTAATGGGTACTGCTGGGGGGCCATGGGGGCCTTTTTTTCCCCTTAGGAGGGAAACCTTCACTAACCTCCATGCATGCATAATTACATATATAATGAATTACGTAATTTGGAAGATTGGAGACGGAAGGACATACAAATCAGGGTGGCCCTCCAACTCTCTATTGGAGACCACACATTCATTCAGACTGGTGAGTGAGAAGCCCCTAGAGAGAGTTGGAGGGTTTGGATTGGTATGTGCTTCCGTTATCAGCCTATCGAGAGAGTTAAGAGGCAAGTTGCAGGGCCGGGCTAGGAGTTCTGTATGCTTAGATGGGATGGCTTATTAGAGGGGTAGTACTTTAGCTCTTTGATTCTCTTGTATAAGTGATTACGCTCTTTTTAGAAAGAAAAAAAGTAAGCTTCAAAGCTCCGCCAAGAGAAAATGGCGAAATGACTAGGAACGTAGTCGCTAGTCCGCATCGCGCTAGGGTGAGCAAGCAAACTCTCGATAAGGGGGCCGCCATCGAAAGATGTTCCTCTCCCCCTTGTCGAGAGTTCGATTCCTCTCCTTTGTCGAGAGTTCGGCAAGCTCACCCTCACCAAAGTGCCGCGAAGGGAAACAGCTCAAGTAGTAAGTCAAAGTGAAATAAGTGTCGCCAAGTGAAAATGGCAAAATAGGCCCGAAGGGACTCGGCCGAGGTTACAAGGTCGAGGAGGGCGTTAAGCCCGTCTCGACCAAAGGACCAGAGGTACTCAGTATTCATATGGTGAGGGCCGCCATCAGTGAAACTGCTCGATTGACGAAATTGCTCCATATTTGTTTTTGGGGGTGGGGTTTAAGGGAAGAACGATTGAATGACGTGCTTACTTACGTGATTACTCCTAGCTCTATTTTCACCCCCCAATCTCTCGATTGATACCCATCTTGATTCTTGCAACCTGACAACAATGAGCTAACTTGACAGCTGCTTGCTGCTTGCTTTTCTTACTTGACTATCACTTGCTTACGTTACCGAGGGCTGGTCCAAATTGAAGAAGCTAGTCAAACCCGTTATGCCACTAGAACCCGAGAGCTGGTCGTACTAAAGCAAGCCTTGACGAATCCATGGGGATAGATAGTTACTAACCTGATGAGGATGATAGATAGTTACTAACCTGATGAGGATGCATCAATCACATACCCATTGAACCCAGCACATTATAACAGAAGGGGACCAAAAAGGTTGCCATCATATGGGGCACATTGACCCAACATGATAATGAAGACAAGACCTAGGGGCGGTCACCGAAAGAAAGGCCCAGTTCCTGGCTGCGAGCTGTTCACCGAAAAGCCCCAGTTAACCAATCTCAGTTTCCAACTGCCCATGGTTATTGAATCACCCAGTGAAATACTGAACTCAGTTACCACCTACCCGCTGTGATTGATCTTTCCCCCTTCCTTTGTGATTCTTGATAGCTTAGCGATGATCATACCACCATGTCAAATATACATCGAGTTGTTATATACGTCCATTTACAATTTTGGAATCGAAAAATACAGTGGGTACACGAGCCAAACTAAATCCTAGGACCTTTAGCCTTTAAACCTTTGCTTTTCACCTCTCAACAGAAGAAGCCTTTCACCTTGAACCTCTCACCTTTAGTCATTCAACCTCTAGCCCACCAGGAGCCAGAAGCCTTGAGCTATAAGCCTTGAGCCAAGCCCACCACACTAGATAGAGCTAACCTCCATCAGGGAGGGGCAAGAGCCAAACAAAAGACATAAGTTAAGCCTACCACAACACTATAACTACCCTATAACGAGTACACCAATAAACACACCTTAATGCTCAGATCGACAACAGCTTATTTATAGATTGATTTATGGCCTACCAGGCAGGTTAATGAAAAACAGACGTTATGTTCAATCCATTCAATCCATGATCTTCTGTTACATCCATGAAATACAGACTTATGTTCAGTCCGAATACGTGATACTCTAGATCTCTACTCGAACTCTAACCTCTCTACCTCTATTCTATACCGAGAGATAGCTCTTTTCTCTACACGAACTACCGATACTCAAGAAATATCTATACTCTACCTCTATTCTATACCGAGAGATACACGAAATACAATGGAAGCTGAGCGAACCAGAGAAGAGAAAAGAAGCGGAAGCAGAAGTGATGTTAAGTTAAGTCTATGTGAACGATATATCTATCTATACCGATATTTATATACCAATACTATCTACCGATACCGAAACTCTATACCAAGATATATGGACACGGATGCTTGCTTGGAGAAAGCATCCACCCAGGCAGGCGGGCGGGCCGGGATAGGAGAAGAAATGAAATAATCGGGCTGGTCCAATAAAACGAACACGGCTTGGCTTCCTTGTTTGCTGGTATGGTTGGATGGTAAACGCCACCTTTCCCTTCTGGAATTTACCATATCTTGCCACGTTAGCATTATCTATCATCCCAAGGCATACGCCACCTTGAACTAGTGAATTTTCCACCCTTATATAGTCCTCTATCTGTTTAGGGCCCCATATTACTTATTGTTGGGTGGGGGGGACTTCACTGATAAAGTGACGTTTTACTTTGGAATAAAGGCATTTGACTTAGTTTCACACGGCTAGGCGGAATGGACTCGCTAGGATTTCTAGTCTTGCTGGTTGGGATGACTGGTTCAAGCTTACCGCTCTACGGGAATAGGGGGTTGACAATTACGTGCCGCTCTTAGGCAAGGTTCCAGGTCTGTCTCAGGCATTAGTACAAAGGCGTATAATTACTCTCCCTATAGGCCAACCTTTAAGTATTTAAATTACCAGGTACAAGGCGGTGTGGGAGCAAGCACCTTCGAACTGCCCGCTTTCACTCATTATCCTTCCTGCCCCTACGCTTCGCTAAGTATGAACTTCTCTTTATGGCTTTCAATGGCTTCAAAGGTAATTTGTGATGCTTCTATGGTCACTTCATACATTGTTAGTAAAAGTTGTCACAAATCGATGAAAGGTGACGTTCTATTAAAGAATAATGGCAAAATCAAATATTTAGAACTATTGGTGTGGGGACATGGAAAAGCTAGGATTTCCAGATAGTTCGCTGGTGGGTGGGATGCTAACTAGATTGCGGCTGGCCGGTTGGTTGAGCTTGCTTTTGTTATCGGACTTCTTAGTTTTACTGATCGCGCCACCTTCTTTACTTACCTTCTTACCTTACCTCGGTTCCCCATGGAGACATGCCTTCATCGAACTTGCTGCCGTATCTCGATTGCTTTCTGCCTGAGATCTTCTCTCCCTCCTAGACTTATTTATTGAGGGCTGAAATGCACTCTTCCGCCTATAGATCTCGGGAGGACTCACTATATTAATAATGGATGCATAATGGGGCGCTCACCCGGGACCGGAAATCAAGACTCTATCTATTGGATAAGTAATATGGATGCATCAACCGATATTACGTTATTAATAGACTTACTATTTAGCAAGGGGGAGCACTCAACCATTTATGCACTATTACTTAAATGGGTTTTGGAACTCGACCTGGAAACTATAGTTCATTCCAGATTTTTCTGAATAAAGAGATCGACTTCCAACTATAGTAGCCCCGGAAGAGAAAGCTGAAATGCACTCTTAAGTGAAGATAAGGGTGGGATAGTTAATTATTAAATATATTCTAAAGGGTTCCGGGTGAAAAGTGGTACTCCTAGCTTTCAATATACCTATTTTTAGCCTTACACACGAAGCCCATAACGGGCGAGTCACTTAACGTCCCTCACCCTTGCCCTCAGCAGACAAGCGACTTCGTACCAAATGAAACATCTATCCTTCAGGGGGATGAAGTGAACATAGAACTTAGCAAATGCCCAAAGAAGCCTAAACAAGCCATTCAGTAAAGTGACTGTAAGTCAGTCCGCTTTGAACTAGCTTTGTTATTTTCCAGCCCTCTCAACTACATGCCTGATGTTTATAGTCAAAGGAATGGCGTAAAGAGGATTGAGAACATAATTCCGTTGTCTTACTCCTATCTCTGTCAAGTTGAAATATTATATCTCTCGCAGGCCTAACTCCCGAACATATGTAATATATAAACAGCTTCTGTAGAGGGAAGCATGGATATTTGGTAGAGAATGTGGTTCCCTCTGCTGTAGTTGGCCGTAAGCTCATTCCATCTATGCTCGTAACCTTATCCCTTCTCTCATTACCGTAATTACGTATATAATATATAGAGATCCTCTCCCCTCGGGGATTGGGGTGGGTGGGTAATATGTAATTATGCTTCATGATTATGCAAATGAGAGAGAGATCGATTTGTATTATATTATTATATATTATTATTTCGGTAGTTTATTATATAATTTGTAGCGAAAATCTAATATTTAATCTCAATTTTGCCCTCTCGGAGTTAAGAGACGGAGTTCGTCAACCTGTTTGGCTCTAAAAACCTCATTTTTCCCTCGCCTTATCAGAAGCAGAGCCCGCCCCCGCCTCAGCAGAAGATGAAACGAAGCCAGCCCGCAACCCATCAGAAGTAGTGGAACCTGCCCGCCTCGCCTCCTCGGAAGTGGGACCAGCCTCTCCTCATCAGGAGATGAAACGGAGCATCATCATACGAAGCAGCAGGACACGCCTCAGGAGAAGTGGATCACTCACACTGACCACCCACACTGACCACGTCCAACCAACCACACATCTGAAGATAGAGAGACCCACAAACTACCGATATGGAATGAAGGAGTAGATGTTCTAGGATAGATAGATCTGGAAGGGGGAGGGACAAAGTATAGGGTTGGAAGTCGAGTGGAAGGAGATGTTTGAGATCAATAAGGTAGATTCCCATGAATTCGAATAAAGCGGGTACTTCCATTCGATAGGGATTGTTAGGTAGGGAGAACATTTCCAACGATGCGAGTCAACATCGAAATGGGCATACTAAAGGGAAGGCTCATCGGACGCAGAGGAATGGGAATTGGACGCAGAACACTCACTTACAAACCACATTGAATCAATTCCTTTCTCTTTCATCCATGTAATTCTCCGACATTATCGCGATTCTCCTACATTTATCCGACAATAGAGTTCATCCTAACATTAACCTCCCCCCCCGGATTGACTCTTCACTCTTTAGTTCCTCCAGCCTTATGCCATTATTTGCATTCTACAAATGAGACACGCATGAATAAGGTGGCAGCTCAGCAAGCCAGCCCATGCAATTGGCATATGAAGAGAAGAGATAAATCCGCAATGTCAAAGTGTGGTATTACATAGGATACTGATTGACCAACCAGTGACTACCTTTCAGTTCCGGATCCTAATAAGGCTAAGGCGGCAGTAGTTTGTTTCTTAGTAGCAGAGGCACCGCAGCTAAGGTTGCTAGAGTCAAGGTAGCAGATTGAGTTACAGTTCCAGGTCCAGTAAAATAAGTAGTCCTTTTCCAGCCATAAGCATACATAGGCGGCAGTTGACTCAGCAGTTTCAATTCTAGTTGTTTACTAAACTAATATAAGTGGTTGACCTAGTTTATTGAGTTGACCTATACAATGACTCTGAGATCCTACTAGCAGATTACTTTGATTCCTTTTATTAGATAGGTGGGTGGCTATTAATTGATCCCTATCCAGTGCTAGTCGACCTGGAATTAATGACGAAGAAAGCAACAGAGGCTGGCAAGTTTCAGTTGAATCAGCACAATCTTGCCTAGTAGCTCTTACTGCTCCATTCATTAGAGAAATAGTCCCATATCCAATAGTAGAGACAGAGATAGCTAGAGCAGCCGGATCGGTACCCATACCCGCTGATAGTGATCGAGATGAAGAGCCAGCATCCCTTCCATCAAAGCTTGTAGTATCGGTGAATCTATAAAATATTAACTTATACCTTATGGCCATTTCGAGATCCATTATATAGAGAGCTTAGTGATCCAGACCTTCGTGATCGATACCCAGTCCTGTCTATAGATACAGTAGCTTACCCACTACCGTCTTGACCAATACCTAAGCCACCTAAGCCAGCACCTCGCCCCTCCAGCCTAAGCTTCCCTTCGCTCAATTCCTTATTCATAACCACCACTAGCAGCCGATCAAAATTCCAGTTAACTACCAGTTGAACGAGCAGAAGATCCTATAGCTGCTATGTACCTAGTTCCGGATCAAGACCCAGCAGCCATAGTGGAAGTACCAGTATAAGCACCCTCACTAGTTTCAGTAGTTGACCTTGAATAAGCATCTATGAAAAATGACTTTCCATTCCACTAATAATGCGGATTCAGTAGCTAAATTCCTAAAAACGAAGCGAGTAGAAAAGGTTGAGTCATACTCCATTAAGGCAACAACGTAGACTGAGGCAAGGGATAGCTAGAATGGTATAATAGGCATCAAGGATAGATTTTTCGGATCAAAAATATTTCATTCCATTGATATGAAACAAGATCAATTGGGCACCACTCCACGCCTGGAACCATAAATGGGACTTGGAACCACTGCTGGTGGAGACCTTCCTATCACATATATGGGTGGTGTTGCTTCCGCTTGATCAATTGGGTATGAAATAGGCCCATCCATCTTTGGTGTCGGTTGCTTTATGATTAATTACGTTGCATATCCAATTGTAGTTTCCAACCAGTAGAGGTGGCTGGCCATATTAACCTGTTTAAGTGGGCACAGTGGAAACATCAATTTATATGGACGGATTCCCTTATATAGAACATTGCAATGTAGAGCCGGGGCATAAGGCAGTACAGTCAGCATATGAGCTAGTTGGAGTTGATTCAGTTATAGAGCTTGAGCCAAAGCAAGCACTTCAAGCTCTTTCTTTCGAGTTGTCAGATTCTCCGATGATTAGATATATTATCCAAATCATACGGGGCTGTGTAGGATTCTCTGATGATTAGATATATTATCCAAATCACCGCGAAGTAGTTGACCAGACGTTGTGTGATGCTGGCATGCAGGATGGTACATAGCGGCACCAGCAAATGCAGAGAGACTCACCTGGCCAAATGATCAGGACCAGGGGTCGGTGGGCCTATTTGCGTGTAGGCCAGATCCGTGTAGTAAGCTATCGGTTAAGGTGATCTAATCCAGTGGACTCATCCATTCAGCTTAGATAAGAAGGAAGGGAACAAAAGAAAGAAAGCCAGAGAGTTGGTCCCATCCATTCGAGATAGATTACCGACACATAGTGTTGGCAAAGACCAGTACACCAGAATAAGGGCTTATAATGCCATAGACGCCCCAAACCAATAGTTCCACTTTTTATACCAATAGGGAAAATAACCTGTGTTTTACACCATCGTAGAAGCTTTGAAGGAATGCTACTAAGGTGCATGAATAAAGATGATGCCCATTGGGTACTAAACGAAGCACACTCTATCATATGCAATAGCCAATTTAGTTCTTCGTTTAGTTCTCATGCTACTAAACACAATTGTTAAGTGCTAACATCTTATATGCTTGGCCGACAGTGACAGTTGAGAATTCATCCTTGTTCCGCTCTCTACAAGGTTTGACAGTGACAGTTGAGAATTCACCCTTGTTCCGCTCTCCGCTATCCCTAAAACTAGTTCTAGTTATTCGTCCAGCTATTAGTAATAAAGCCAGCTATTTCAAGTCAATTAGATCTGATATGGTTGGCTGGTTAGTAGGCTAGTATCTATTCGATCGGTAGCAGTAACCAAGCATGATTAAGAGGGACAAGTCATAAGGAACAAGCTATTGGGCGCTACAAGGAATATGGCACCGTCTGGGACCTAAGACTGTATGGAAACGTCTGGGAACGTCTGGCACCAACCATTAGAGACAGTTGACAATCGTCAATTTCTAACCACGCCAATTTCCTGTGCCTTGGGCCATTTTTTATTATGCAAGCTGCTCTCATCAAGGGTCTAACATGGATGATCCTCAAGATTGAATTGAGCATAAGAATCTATGGAGGTCATTCCATCAAGCTTTCCAATTTAAGACTGTAGATAAAAGTAGGTGGAAGGATACAATTGGTAAGCTCCACAATTGTACATGAGCCACCCTACCATAATGGAATTGAGCCACATGATTTTGGAGAGTCAAAATGTCCTGTAATATCTGCTCCCTCCCCTACTGCATTTAGGGCAGCTCCCTTCACTGCTGCCCCCACTTCCGGCCTCTATCTCTTACTTTGTGGCTAAGTAAAAACTAGGTCCACGGGATATGCTTTCATTCCAACTGGATAATATGGAACTAAATCTCCCAATGGAAATGATGTGTGCAAGTCGACTGTGTAAGCTAGGCAAAGTGCTTAGTGTTAGTTACTCGCTCCGATCGGAGTTACCACCTACCGGTAACTAGAAAAATAGATCGATGGTTGGAACTGAGAAACAATGTGACATACTGCCGTTACCTCTGCTTCTGGTGGTGCTGTTGCTACTACTAGTGCTGGTTCTACCTGGCTCAAGCAAGCAAGAGCAAAATGGCTAGGCTATACAAACAGGGCTATCAACCTAGACACAAGCACTTCTCAGCTAGCACGAACCAACCGAGCTATCCACATCATTCCAGTGATGAACACCACCGAAGATACACTAGTCAAGATACAGATACCGGAATCAAGCAGGCAGTATAGACACCGCCAAGCTAACTAGATAAATGGATGGATACTGAGGAACAAAGAGACCTTGATTAAGCATGCAGTTGATACACGGATCAACATCAATAAAACAAAATCCATCGATCTACTAACACCAATGATCAACAGGAACAACAAGGAAGCAATCAATAGAGATCTACACTGATAAAGCAAGACAAACTAATCTACACCGAGCTATCATCATCCAATCACCCCGGATCAATCGATCTAAACCAATGAAGACACAAAAATGCAGGAGGAACCACACTGATACACTGGTTCATCATGGTGTAAATGGTAGATTTAATATCGTATTAGAATTACCATATGCTTCTCCCTGCTTAAAATAGAGATTAGAATATGTGATTTTAGATACTATGCACTCTTCCCACTTTTATGAGTCATGATGCTGGTTTTTTTCGAACACATATCCTCATCAAAGTGGGCTCTCTTTCCTAATGGGGAAATTGATTAACCCTAAATTTGAGGTAACCAAAGCAAGCACAGTCCTAAATGGGTTTGGTCTTGATAAACCTAACTGGAAAAGCTCTTTTCCTTCTTTTGATTCCTAATCAAACCGGACCATACCTAACTAGACCATACCTCACTGGATAGGACCGGTACCAGCAGCACTGCTAAGAGCTACTAATGAGCGGTGCCCATACCTAACTGAACCCACATTATTCAATCTTGTATTATATAAGTGAAAACGCGAGAACACTGAAAAAGCGCCCACCTCTTTATTTCCTCGTTTCGTTTCCCACACTACTGGGTATGAGTTATGCTTTAACATATCTATATATATATACTTCTTCATGCTGTTGTCAACCTTGCTCTCTCAAGAAACCTTCGCGGAAAAGACCTCTCTGTCAATATCCTGCAGCTAAAGAACCTGAAAAGCCTAAAAGAACGATGGCGCCCTTATAGTGAAGAGTTCGGCAGGCTCACCCTACTCTTTCTTTTTTGGGGCACCTCGAATGTCTAACAGATCTGTCAGTGGACCCGCCTAACCTCAACAATGTGCGCCTTCAAAACTGAACCTCATAATTGTATGTCTATCCTTAATGTTTAAGCTCCCTGTCGGATCAGTATCAACGATGTTCTATAGTGAGTGCAAGAGGTAAGGACATATAAAGTAACCATGTTCCGTGTCCCATTAAGTGACAGGTGGCGGTAGGCCAGAGGTAGCACTCATAAAATCTCCCTGGGTCAAGCAGGAAATAAGTGAACCAACCTCTTAATGCAAAGCCTTTGGGGGTAAGCGAAAGCGATCAACCTCACACCACCAACAAGAAGGCAAGCTTGAAAGTGTACTGATGGCTCTCCCACGTCCTTCTCACAAACTGCCAGCCTGACTGACTGCCTAACCCCACCAATATGAGTTCTTTCCTTAAGTCGTGAAAGGTAAATGATCAATGTTTCCTGAGAGAACAAAGTGTAGGTGCTGATCGATGCCTGTCTGTATCTCGCTGTCTTATCATAAATCCGTACGAGGTGTAAAATAAAGTGTGGGTAAAACGAAGTCGAGTGAACCAACCCTCACTAGTTAATTGAAAGGGGGGGCGTATACTCAAGTATTGACCGTCTCGGGCTATCCCAAGTTTCCTGTATTCCGTTTGAGTTGGATTTATGGAGGTTGAGTTTCTAGGTTTCAATGTTTCTAAAATGTGTATTATTCAGGTCCTAGTCCAGTATAGAGGGTAAAGGGTTATTCCCTGTGCGGGTCTGGTGCAGGCATAATGGGAACAGACACGAACTTCCTTCCTATGTTTAACAGAAAGCGTATGTAAAGGGTAGGCTTAAAAGGGGAGGTCATAGGGAAAATCATAAGGTAAGGGTAGGAAGGATTGTGTTCAGAAGACAGTAGTCAAAGTGTAGTAAAGCAAGGTTGGTCGGAGGGTAAGGTTGTTTCATTTCATAACCACCTTTACACGACTTGGTTTTTTTTGTTCGGTCCCGATTCCTTTGTCGGCTCCTTTCCCGGCTAGCAAGCATAATTTAAAGAATCAAATCAGTATGGTTTATCTTATTAACACGACTGGGCTTTGTTTCCCTCCCACTGACTTCAAATGGCTGAAAGCGGATATAAAGGGTAAGGGAAGGATCGGTCATAGGTCTTCTTCTAATGGGGAGATTCGGGAGGTTCCTGAAGCTATTCCCACGAAGGCAGAGTGTAAGGAAGGTGAAAAGTAGTAAGTTGATGAGGTTCCCATTCATGGCGAGTAAGAGGTAGTAAGTATTGATGTCTTAGTATGAAATTGCTATGGTAAATTGGTGCACCTAAGTAAAGCAACTTCCTTATTTTATTATATATGTGAAAACACAAAAACCAAAGAATCACGCGCCGCCCACTAAAGCGTATCGCGCCCGTACTATAACAAACCAAATAAATAAAAAAAATTCATGCTCTAAGAAGAACTGCTGAAAGAATGAAAGCTCAGTTGAAATCACATATATAATATATCTCTCTTGCTTTGTGATGTGAATCTCTATCTCTCTCTATATCTCCGTGTTCTTTTTTTGTGTGTAGGTCCGATAACGTGAAGTGAAGAGGGAAGGAGAAGGAACTACTCAGTTCCGTCTAAGTGACGAGAGGGAAGAACGTATGAAGGCTGCCTGTTATGATCTCCCATGGCCTAATCCATGCAAGTGTTGAAGGATCTCTCGTTGCTGAAGGATATCCCACGGACTCATTTCATTCATTCGAGATGTGAATGCCTAACTATCTATCTATCTCAATCACCTCTCCCCGGTAGGGCACTCATGGGTCGGTCTAAAATAGAACTTCCTTCATATATTATCGTCATGGGTTAGAGCCAATCACTGGGTCTATTTTTTTGCCATTCCCTTGATCTTAAAGCAACGATGCAGTGTGGGTTGGTAGAGTAACCGGGATGCCTTGGTCTTCAAGCGAAAGCGATCATTTGAACCAGGGTAAGGCCATTCCGCTTTGGAGAGCGAAATTGATCAACCACACCAAGAAGGCCGTGTGGAGTGTACCGCTAGCTATCCTTAGTTTACCACCATCTACCACGGACTCATGCAAGTGTACTGCTGGCTATCTCACAGACCTCTATCCTGTAGGGGACTTCATGAGGCGCGATGTATTTTCACCTTTATATTCTTATCCTCTCGTAATGCAAGTGTTTAAAGCGATGAAAGGGGATCTTCTATCGATCGTCGGTAGCCATAATGTGGTCATGGGGATATTGGTTAGTCATTCCCCCTTTTGTCTTCAAGCGAACGATCAAGTTTTTTTAGTAGAGGTGGATGGGATACCTTTTTTGGGGGCAAGCTTATTTACTGGATAGATTTATTCATTGGTAAGGGCAGCAGGACATGGGTTGGGAAAGTCAATTGGTATACTGGTGGCTGCTCCGGCGGCTGGTCACCTGCTTCCTATACTGGTCACCTGCTCCGGCAGCTACTTATCGTTGCTCATCTTACTGCTGCTTATCCAAGTTCAGTTCAACAAGTTCAAAACCAAGTTAAGTTAGCCTTTTCACCAAGTTACCCACGTTACCCAAGATTTTTTACCACGTTGCCCTAGCCTTTCACCAATCATAATACTATTGGTCGGTCTTCTTATCTACTAGATCGATTCACTTACTCTTCGGCTTACCTACCTGCTCTACTGGTAACCTACTCAACTCAACTACTCAGCTGCTCTCCTGCTCCGGCGGTTGCTTGGGAAAGTACCACTAGCACTAATGAGATTTGATTTCTTGGGCTTGTCAAGGAAGGCATAAACTGGTAACCCTATCAAAAGAGTAACCCAGACATAAACCTAGACCTTGTAACCCTAGACTTTTTTACCCAAACCTTCATAGAGAGAGTAATTAGACTGAAAGGACAGGGAATTATACATCACCTTTCATAGCTGGATTAATTGGACTGAACTGAAAGGGCCTTTAATCGAACTCTGAATCCTAACCTAAAGGGCCTTATTCCTGGCTTTATTCTATTATTGCCCGGCTTTCTTCCTGGCTAACAAGGCTTTCTTTCTTTCTTGGTGGACTGGTCAAGGAAGGCGTAACCCCACCACTTCACTATCGTTCGTTCTTTTACTAGCGGGAAAGAATAGATTTCTTTTTCAACCATTTTTCTCGTTAGGAATAAACCTAATTATAGAGATAACCTTTCATATATGGAGTAACTCTTCATAGATAGTAGAGTAACCCTTCATAAATAGAGTAATTGGACTGATTGGATAGAGTTACTTACTGGATAAGAGATATTAATTGAAAGCCAGGCCAATAGTTCGGAAAGCCTATACATACTATTCTCTATCTTCCCTCAAACAAATTAGATACAGTGGACTTATTTCCTTGGCCGGTATTCGCCAAATGATCTTTGGAGTTATGCACTTATCTCCTTGGCTTTATGCTATCCCCCTATTACCCGAGATATGTAAATACGTTATATATGAGTTAGCGTGCCAGGGAAATAAGTGCGCACAGGACAGATATCTTTCTTTGTCTATACTATTTTAGCCCAACTACTTAATGTCAGGCCCCTTAATTGAAAGCTAGGTGAAGGAGAGGAAGCGAAAGCTGGCTCGACCAACGTCCGGTTAGGGGCTCACTATTCATATGGTGAGGATGCGCAAGCAGGCTCGACTATAAAGGCCGCCATCATGCGTAAGCATGACTCGACCACCGCCATCAACTTGAAGAACTAAAAAGCCGCCATCGCCTTACTCCATGGAACTGACTAAGCTAAAGCAAGTCTAAAGGAAGGCTAATTTACATGGAGTTGACTCTAAGGCTTTCACTCTATGTCTAGTTACCCATGGACATAGTGCATAGACTTCAGCTTTCACTCTAGTTAAAGTGTACATGCAGCTACTGCATAGACTAGAGCTAGTATATAAAGGCTAATTGACATGGAACTATAGTCTCTTAAAGTTGAAACTCTAAGGCTTAAGGCAATAGTCTCTAAGGCATTATGGCAAGACCTTAGGGCAAAGACTAAAGACTACCAGAAGTCTCTATGGGCTAGTACTAAGGCTAAAGCTTAAACTCTCTATGGCCTTAGGGCCTACTCTACAGCTACTACTCTACAGACAGAAGCTAGTAGTTCTTACTGTCTCTAGTAGTACTTTCTCTACAGCTAATAGTCTAAAGTGCACGTACTTATTATAGGGCTAGTAGTACTTACATGGACACAACTGTAAGTCTATAGTGCTAGTACTTACCGGATGGAACTAAGTCCTTACAGGAACTTATAGAGCTAGAAGGTGCAGCAAGAAGCTCTAGTCAGTGCAGTATTAACCTCTGGTTGGCCCAGGAATGATGCTCTGGTCGATCCATGAAGCTCCGGTCGGTGCATGAATGATGCTCTACTCAGTTAATGAAGCTCAATCATTTACAGAGAGAGGGTCAGTGCCAGGGGGTCAACCAAGAGCCAATCATTGACAGTTCTCATAGTCAGAAGGAGATCCATAACCGGTTTCATTGCCAGTGCTTGCCGGGAAGACTCGCGAAGATTAGTGCCACTCATAGTCAGGTCTCATTGCTTAGACCCAGTTGCCACGAGGGAACTACTTGTCACAAGGGCGGGCAGTTGATAGACAGTGGTCAGAGCCAGGAGGTACTTATCACAAGGCCTGTCGATGGCCGATCACATTGCCAGGACTCTTTGCCGCCGGTACTCGATCCAGGAGTCAATGCAGGCGAGATCCTAGGTGGCGATGCCAGTAATAGCCGGAGCTGGCTCGACTGAGCTACTGTGGATGCTGCGCTATTAGGCTTGGCTTGATTACTAAGCTTTGATCCCAGTTATAGAAAACATACTCATTCTATGTTTTCGTCTAATATAATCTTCTATTTAGGAGGTACCGGTAATTCCTCATCAAGGCACCTAAATGCGTTTTCTTATTGATGAAACATTCCTTTTTAGAACGGTTACCCATGAGAGGCAGGTGGAATTTACTAGCCTTGCTGCCAATCTTTTTAGTCCTTGCCTTCTCAGGTCCATCGACGAAGCCCTCGACCTATCGGAGTGCTTAAAGCACTAGCCCTACCTGATGATAGGGAGAGATCAGGAGTTCGAGGGGTTGGGATCGTTGATATATTGCATTGACGTGTGCGGTTGTTGGGCTCGTGTCTTGGTTTCGTGAGCTTGTACTTGTACTCCAGCAAGCAGCAAGTTCGATTGATCATAGGTTTCACTATGTCCTTTCGGTGTTATCACTGTTTCACGATGGGTGCAATGGGTGGGCTATCCAATGGATATTTATAATAAGTAACTTGAAAAAAAAGTATATATTATAATAAATATATATATAATCATTATATATGTAATAAAACATCCATCTAGCCAGCAAGCGATAAAAAGCAAGCCCTGGTTCTTGTACCAGCCAGCAAGCAAGCAGCAAGCTGGGGTTGATTCGACCAGCCGTTGTTTCTTGTACCAGCTAGCAAGTAATGAACTCAAATCCAGTTAAGCAGCTGGGTCTAGCGTCCAAGCAAGCAATAACCAAGGTGGTGGAATTATGGGTACCAGCCAGCTTCGGGTGATTTCGTCAACCCTCGAGTTCGACTAGCTGGGGTTTCTTTCGACCAGCCCGGATTCTCCCAGCAAGCGAGAAGCAAGCCCTGGTTCTTTTATTAGACCAGCCTTGGGTTCAACCAACTTCAGTTGATTTATCCCAGACCTCGGTTTTGACCAACTCTCGGGTGAGTTCATCAAGCCTAACATCTAGCAACACGTCTAGCCATTGATTGTTTAGCCTAACGGTTAATCAAGCAACACTTGGTCATTTGCACTCACTTACTTAGTCGTTATAAAGCGGCACTCGCTAGGTTATCGCCATTTCTTTGCCTCACTTGCTAGGCACACTCTCTCGCGTATGGCGGGTGTAACCACTTGGTGGACTTGGCGGTTGTCCTTACTTGGTGGTATAGGCTTCGACTAGCTCTGTTCTTGGAAAAACATGTATTGGATATGCATCCCCCTCGATCTGGAATTGGAATTGGAACAGAGGCCAATAGACCAGATGAGAGCTTTATATATCGAATAATCAATATATGTGGTGAGGAAAGGGCTCATTCCCCTATGAGATGGATTCTATGAAGTACTAATCAACTGTGCTCTGTAAGTCTAGCCAAGTCAAGTTACTTCTTCGATTAAGAAAAATGCATGCAATTTCGTCGATGCTTTCTTGATTTCTTTTGCTTGCTTTGCTGCCGGTGGATATGGGTATCGATCAACGACTGGATCTGTGATGCAGGAGCATCTAACACCCCTTAGTCAAAGAAGAATCCAAAGCAGAGAGTGGAGGACGTGGACAGCAAAGCTGAATGAAGGGAAGAGTATGAGGAAGACTCGCCTAAATTTGGACTTGCGAGTTACTTGAGAGATTTTGTTGATTTTAACTGATTCATGCCTTTGAAAATGCTTTATAAGCACGTTTGTAAGTGTGAGATGGGCGGCGCGAGTGAGAATACAATGTAAATCGTGTGGATTTAGTGACTAAGGCTGCAATGCCTTAGTTATATTGTGTTTTGTATATAATAAAAAATATATATATTGTCGATTTCTACATGTTGAGTGATGGATTTTTATGGTTTTAATTTCTGAATGAAATCCTGTGTTGTGAGCTTATTGATCGACCATCGATCACTTCAGGATCGATGGCGATCTAAAATATCTTTTAAACGTTTATATATAATGCTCAATTTTTCAATCGACAGAGAGATTGTTAACAAATAAGGAATGTCAAGTTATGTAATTGCGGTAGTAAACTCCAATGTGTGGAAAGGCGTTCGTGTCGATAGCAAACATTCAAATCGGGTGTAATAGATTGATCTAGAAAGTTGGCGTATTGAGAAGCGTATACAGTATTGATGTACGTGATCCATAGATCACTGTGATCAATGGAGCGTATAACATCGAATCGGAACTATGTAGTAATCGACAGTTTTTGGCATTCAACCATTCCGACTTCCGATTTCCAATTAATCGGATTTGAGCGCGAATTTTTTGATAGTTGGAATTGTAATCATGTCGATTACCGACGTGATTGTAATCACATCGGAGGTGTTTCATAATTGCATCGGATCGGAGTTAGGTGGACTGTGGAACCGCCGATCTTTATAGAAGCGGGTTTAATATGTTTTGAATTCCATATGTGTGGATTGGAGCAGAATTCATATGTTTTCTTTGTAATGGAATTATGTGTGGCTGCGAAGTTTAAAACCTTAACGCCTATATTGTATGCTTGCGATAGTGATAAAGGGATGGATCGATATTTAATGAAGATCCACGTTTTAAAATGCTTCCGAGTAGGCTTAGTGCAGGGCCATAACCCATAGGCCTAGGTTCGAGATTTATACATGAAAGGAGATTTTGGGCTTACCCCAAGATTTCTTTTTCATCAAGTGGTATCAGAGCAGGGAAATGATTTCCTACGAGAAGAAGAATGCAAGCAAAAGGAGAAAGAGGTACAATTGTGTTGAAGCTAGAGAGTTTATGGTCTTACCGTCGTGCAGATGGCGGCAGCGGAAGGTGAGAAGATTTGCAGCAACCTAGAGCAAGGTGTGCTCAATTGGTTCCAGAAGAGAGAACCAGAAGGATGCCAAAAGACCGAGTGCGGAGGGCTTGGTGAGGTATCGTGTAGCAGAGTAGACTGTTACTGCAGAGGTTGGTTGCAGCTCACAGAAGATCATGAAGGCAGTTCCACTGAAGAAATGCAGTGGGTCGAATTGCTAAGGACAAGGAGAAGCATATGACCAGGAGGTCATAAAATTTTTGTACCTCGGGAGTCTGATGCAGGAGCATCTAACGCCCCTTAGTCAAAGAAGAATCCAAAGCAGAGCGTGGAGGA
Organism: Pinus albicaulis; assembly: GCA_034641835.2. Classification (NCBI taxonomy): domain Eukaryota; kingdom Viridiplantae; phylum Streptophyta; class Pinopsida; order Pinales; family Pinaceae; genus Pinus; species Pinus albicaulis. Next base: position 891,888,218 of record CM076581.1, read on the forward strand.
CGTGGACAGCAAAACTGAATGAAGGGAGAAAAATAGGGAAGATCTGCTCTTAAATTTATTAAGTTGAGTGATTTCCGGAGAGATTTTGTTGATTTTAACTGATTCATGCCTTTGAAAATGCTTTATAAGCATGTTTTTATGTGTGAGATGGGCAACGCGAGTGAGAATACAATGTAAATCGTGTGGATTTAGCGACTAAGGCTGCAATGCCTTAGTTATATTATGTTTTGTATATATTCAAAAATATATATATTGTCGACTTCTGCATGTTGAGTGATGGATTTTTATGGTTTAAATTTCTGAATGAAATCCTGTGTTGCGAGCTTATTGATCGACCATCGATCACTTCAGGATCGATGGCGATCTAAAATATCTTTTAAACGTTTATATATATGAAGTCTAATTTTAATTGACAGATATTGTGAACAGCGTGAAATGCTGGGTTATGTAATTGCGTAGTAAACCCAATGTGTGGAAAGGCGTCGTGTCGCATAGCAGATTCAAATCTGGTGTAATAGATTGATCGAGTTACAGTATTGAGAAGCGGATAAGGTATTGATGCACAGGATCCATAGATCACTGTGATCAATGGAGCATATAACATCGAATCGGAACTATGTAGTAATCGACAGTTTTTGGCATTCAACCATTCCGACTTCTGATTTCCAATTAATCGGATTTGAGCGCGAATTTTTTGATAGTTGGAATTGTAATCATGTCGATTACCGATGCGATTGTAATCACATCGGAGGTGTTTCATAATTGCATCGGATCGGAGTTAGGTGGACTGTGGAACCGCCGATCTTTATAGAAGCGGGTTTAATATGTTTTGAATTCCATATGTGTGGATTGGAGCAGAATTCATATGTTTTCTTTGTAATGGAATTATGTGTGGCTGCGAAGTTTAAAACCTTAACGCCTATATTGTATGCTTGCGATAGTGATAAAGGGATGGATCGATATTTAATGAAGATCCACATTTTAAAACGCTTCCGAGTAGGCTTAGTGGGCCATAACCCATAGGCCCAGGTTCGAGATTTATACATGAAAGGATATTTTGGGCTTACCCCAAGATTTCTTTTCATCAATCTGCTTATGCTACTTATGCTTCTGCTGCTCTAGCCTTTGACCTAGCTCTTGGCTTTGCTTATGCTGGTGCTGCTGGATAACCGGGGTATATAACTCTTCGTGCTTATACTTATGCTACTAGGTCTACTGATGCTAGATCTAGATCTGCTTAATCACTTGCTTCATCTACTACTGAATCGACTGGATCAAACACTAGGTAAACATATGGCTCTGTAGGATCTACTCCTGGTGGATATGCTGGTGGCTCAGACGCTTTTGGATCAACAGAATATCGAACCGCTTAGCACCACGATAAGTAAGCAGTAGAGGTAGAGAGGCATAATATACAGGGGACCCAGATCACTATTAGATCTTTCATCCCTAGAGATAAAAAGCTCCCCAGTCCGGTTTATATATTTCCAGAATGTGCCCATGACACTCCTTTCCTGGTTCCACCACCCCCCCACCTTTAGTTTAATATGGTGAGGGACTAGGCCCTATAAACCTTCTTTTGGATATGATTTATCAACCACCCCCACACGATACTACTGACCCTTACAATGCCACAAGGTTTAATGCATACAGATAAATCCCTTGGTGGTGGCCCCTATCTATCTTCATCAGCATACCTTTCTTTATTCATCGTTGTCTTGCCTGTCTTCTTTGAGGCTTTACACAAAGTAGCACTAACTAAGGAATAATTACACCAATGAATGGCCACACCTACCCATACCAACCAAGGCCAAACCACCTGGTTCAGATTGACGACTGGTTGTTCCATCTAGCCCCGGTTTTTATACATCCCTTGCTTCATAGAGATGACTGGTTGTTCCTTTTAGCCTCCCCCGGTAGTGTTATAGAGCCAACTCCCCCATATGCGACGGCAATGCACCGCACAGCATCCACCGGTATGCAACGGCACACGGCGGCACAGCATCGGACGACACTGAATGGAAAGAATAAGTTACCGGGGCAGAATGATGTGCATAGCTTAGATCGGGGCAGAATCAATAGATCACTACCGCTTTCCCCCATGATTATGACCACTACCGCATACGCCCCACATTCAGGGCAACCCGCTTCCCCCGCTTCCCCCCACCATTCTCGCTTTCGCGCATTCCGTTCAAGCCGCATACACGCCAGCCACGCTTTCAACATACATGCCATCCACGCCATTCAATACGCATACAGTTCAAGCTGCAACTGCCAACATCACAGCCGTACTCCTCATTCAACGATTAGTGTCAACCCGCAACTGCCAACATCTTACAAGAAAAGTGTTCCAAATGGAGGACTCGCCAAGAAAGAAAAGCATAACCGTCATTACCAATATCACGTCCCCATCATTCCCGTCTATCGTACCGGTCATATCCATCTCACGTCCCAATACGAGCCAGCCAAAACGATTATATTTCTTACTTGATACCCAGCTCACGTACCAATCATTCCCATATAAAGGACCCAACATTCCCAGCATTCCCATTACCATTCCCCATTACCCTTTCAATCCGCATTACCGCATTCCACATTACCCTTGCACTTCTACCCTTTCACTTAACCATATGCTACAAATCCCCTTTCACTTGCCCTGCTTGATTTTACCATGATGCTGCTTCGATGCTTGAGGTACGATGATGCGCGAGGTTTTGGGGTTCGATGCATGAAGATACGATTGAGGTACGATACGCTTTATGTTACACAATTGAGCTTACACAATGCATTAGGTGAGTGAGGTTAAGGGCATTACCGATACCCCTTGCCCAATTCAATGTGTTCACTTTTACATGCCCAGGAGGTTAGGTTATTAGACCCCACCAGTTGCAATACCCCGTGACCTGGAGGGAGATAGTTGTCCATGTGTGAACAATTCAACGTGACTAGTTGTAGATCCCCTGTACACCAAAGGAGGTGTTCGTGCTTTATAAGTAACAATATGTGAAGAGGATAGGGAAGTTATACGTGCCTTGTTCTTGGTCAAACATCCCAGGAAGCAGGTGATGATTCTAAGCGTGTTACCTTTTCTCGATAACATTTGCCCTGTGAGTCAGTGAGGGGCATTTCCGATAGCCCGTGCCCTGGAATGAGGTGGTGGTGATCCTACTATGTGTGTTACCAGCTCGACGTTAACAGGAAGTAGGTTGTCAACAAGTTTTAGATACACAGGATATAGAAGAACAAACGGTTTATTGCTTGCTTTCTTAATGCAGCACATGACACAAGGATCAATGAAACGGATAATAGCTGCTTCAGAGCTTCATTACACAAATGAGGTTACTTGATGATGATGTTACTCGATGAGGGATTATGATCGCTACCGCTTGCCCATAGATAGCCGTTGTCAATACAGGTGTTGAGTCACTTTATGTCAGTCATTGCTGGGATACTAAGCTACTTGGATCAGTTGGGCTTATTGCATTGGTTACTTTACTTGGATAATCGGCTTGGCTTCTGGTTATATAAAACATACTCATTCCACATTGGGACCTTAACCAAAATCCGGGGTACCTACCTGCTGATTGATCTCTCTTCCTGCCTGCCCTTAGCAACCCATTTCTTCAGTCAGAAAATAATACTTAGTGGGTGGCTAAGAAAATATCTTTCTTGTCGGGCCAAACTTCACCTGGTCAACCCATTTTATCTACATTACAACGGCATTCTATGAACTTTAGATTCCTCTTTTAGTATGTTAGTCCTTTGCAAACACCTTTACGATTTACCTGGCATAGGCTCACTTACCTTAACTTACTTATCACGGGCTGGCTTCCCATAGAGCAGAGCTTTTCCACCAGCTTCCAGCCAGACATTATTCACAGGCAGACCTAGAGTCACACTTGCTTTCAGATGCTATTGGGTACCACGTATTACCTATTAGTACGGCCGAGCCTCAGGATACAATTAATAAATTAGAACCCACTGGCTAGGAAAGAATAGACTGACCTTGCATATATTATATGTAATTATGCATTTCTTCCAGTCATGATGCCATTAAAGGCTCGACCATTAGGCCCGGTAGGGTGAGCTTGCCGAACTCTCGACTTTAGGCCCAGTAGGGTGAGGTAATGTGTGAGGAGACGAACAACTCTCTTTTGGGGGAGGGGGTGAGGGTGAGCCTGCCGAACTCTCGACAACCGGAGAGGTTATGAACGATGGTGGCTCCTGACCAAAGAAGGGACGGAGTCACTCACTATTCATATGGTGAGGGGGAGGGGCCCGAAAAGCTGCCATCAACGCGAAGAACACAAGGCCGCCATCAACTCACTATTCATATGGTGAGGCCCGTTAGGGACTCGGCCGAGGTTACGAGGTCGAGGGATTTATTGCTCACCTTCCCAAAGAGGTGAGGCCTGGAGGGTGAGGGTGAGCTTGCCGAACTCTTGACAACGGAGAGGTAACGTGGGAGGAGATGAGCAACTCTCTTTTGGGGGAGGGGGTGAGGTTACGAACCCACTCTCCCGACCAAAGAAGGGGGAGCGGCCCCAAAAGAGAGGAACTTGAAGAACTAAAAGAAGAGGGACTCGACCGAGGTTACGAGGTCGAGGCCCAGTAGGGACTCACTATTCATATGGTGAGGCCCGTTAGGGACTCGGCCGAGGTTACGAGGTCGAGGAGAGTAAGGGCTGAGTCAAAAGTAGTAGGAGAGGAGACAACACCCGTAGTTTCAGTTGACCGAGTGAAAGCATCTTTTCCACCAGCATCATCATATGGTACTACCCCCACCTAGCCAAGCTATAAAACCAAGCTAGACAAAGGGGCATAAGCTAAGCCAACAGCTAGGGTAGCAGTTCGAACAACCAATAGAGTAGCACGTACCACCGCTAGAATACATACAAGTCCCATTAGCCACACGAGCTGTTCCAGGTGGTCCAGAGGACCCAGTTTCTTAGCTTCACTCGGTTCCTGTCCTAGAAGTACCCAACCTAGCAGTTCGACACCCAGCAGTAGTTGGTCCAACACCAACAGCGAAGGTAGAGGCAGCAAGAGCGAAGGCAGGGAAGACAGCCTTTAATAAAGCCAAAGCAAGGAGGAGGATAAAAACAGTCAAGACAAGGGCAGGAGCAAGTGACAGAGCCAGAAGCTAAGGGAGCAGGAGAGAATAAAGCCAAGGTATAAAGGGAAAAAGCTAAGGGGGGGGTGGTTTATTACCCAACTCTTTACCTGCTAGAACTAGAGATATAGCCCTAGACCCTGAATGCACGTATTGAGTCACATTTTGTCTACTTTCCCTTATAAGCACTGTAGAGGATGGGCGGAGCCCTGACCTTATAGACCTAGACCTGGCACTCACTTCCTACCACCATATGCCTTCAATTATAAGGTCTTTTACCCTTAACTTAATAATTCCAACCTAGAAACATGGAGTGGAGGGAGGGCTGGCCTTTACATATAATGCTCTGGATAATAACTTGTACCAAGTGTTCGTTGTCCAGCCAGAGACAATGAAATCTTACCTATTCAGCCGAAGAGCCTTTACCCTTTTTGGATAGGACGCCCCACCTGTTGAGTTTACCACTTGAAGACCTGGACCTGTTAGCCTTCACTTGCTTCATTTTATTAGGATAGGAGGGAGAACAGAGATGTTTAGAATTGCCTTTATTAATGCTTTGGTTGCTATGGCACAGGCATACTCTCTTTATACTTTATACATCCCAGGAGAGGGAGTGGTAAGGGTGATGGAGAGTCATACCCAACCTACTAGTCTTTCAACCTAGAAGATAGGATGAAGATGGCATGCTATGAACCCCTTGGTTTGGCTTAACTACTACCCACCTACAACAACTAAACCTATAAGCCATATACTACTTTATGGAACGGAGAGCAGCTACGAGCTAGACCTTATGGGTTGGGTGTCGCTATTAGGTCGGACAACCCCTTACCTCTTTGCCTTAAACCTAGGAGCATGGAGTGAGTGGAGGGATCCTAGTTATGAGATACCTGGAAGAACCACCCCTTTATTACCAACTTTTTACCCACCACATCCATATATGTTTTTAGCCCTAGACCAGAAATCACGTAGTTAGTCTATCTTAGCCTTTCATACACGTAGTGAGGCCAATGTTACGACCCCACCTTACAAGTCTTTCGCTCTTGTAATATTCCCAACGTAGTGGCCCTTACCCTCCTTTCACTTCACTGCCTTAAACCCAGGAGCGTGGAGAGGATGCCCAACCTACCTATTAGACTTTGAAGAGAAACGAGGCCCGGGAGGGACTCACTATTCATATGGTGAGGATGGCTTGCTATTAAACCCTAAACCCCTTGGCTTGGCTTGCTTGGCTTGATTTACCATTTAAAGGGCTTTACCCGCACAAACTTGTAGAGATGTAGCCCTAGACGAATGCACGTAGTGAGATGTGTTTATCCCTTACCCTTGAAGCTCCGAGTGAAATGTGAAATGGATTATCGCCTTACCCTTCTCTTACTGCCAAAACACTAGGAGATTGAGTGGTGGAGGGAGGATCATACCCAACCTAGTATTTAGAGTCGTCTTTAGACCTGCAAGAGATATGAGGATGGCTTGGCTTGGATTATGTGGTGGACAAAGAACCTCGTTGCGTTGGATGGACGGGCTTCAGACTGTTAGGAGATTCTATTTTGTGTTGTCCAACCTATTACCTTTTATTAGAAGCACCAGATGAATGGAGGGGAAAGAACCTGAAAGGCTCTAATTTATCGACTTGCCTAATGACAAATGAAATTGATCGAACCGAATAGATCATCCATCTTAGAACTTGAAACGCCACATAGCTAAGCTTTTCTTACTTAATCTTTTCTATTTCTTCTTATGAGCTCTCCATGATTTTATTGCTAGATGGACATTGGAATTAGCTTCTTACTTTTTGTAGCTTCCCATGCCGGTATTTTTTGATATTAGCAAATAGGGTTTCCCTTTTAGCAAACAGATATAAGATATAGTCATACAGAAAGAACTTATTCTGCTTATATCGTTGAACAAATGCCGCTTGGATTATGGTTCATCAGAGAGCAAAGTTGGGATGGGATGATGGGACAGGCTTCAGACTACTAGGAGGGAGATTATATGGATGCCCAGATAGAGCCAGCCAGGATATGTTTAGAACACTTTCTTTAATCTTTGGAGGGACAGAGAAAGAAAAATGATGCTCCTTCTCGATTCTTCTCCTTACCGGTATATGTCACCAGAGGTGAGGTTCTGTACGCGAAGGTGGACCAATAGAGATAGGTTTTTGATTTGATGCTTCCCGATTGCTGCCCGGTATCAGTCGCCAGAGGGTACAGAGAAGTTGTTTTCTGCGCAAGGCGATACACAGGACACAGATTCAAGTGTGTTAGGTTGTCACCGATGAGGAGTAATTAAGAATATTCGTTGAGTTAGTCACAACCGCCAGAGGAGTAAGATAATATGGACTTTTATATATTATATATAATGAAATTAAGTGAATTTTCATTACTGCACCTAAAGGGACAGGACTTATTCGAGTGGATCCGCTTATGGCTACCTTCTTCTTTTTCGACCTCGAATTAGACCTCGACCCAGATGGAGGAACCTTTGGAATGTTCTCTCCTGGGCTGGGCTGCTCGCCTTGGCTTATGGGATGGGATCATTGCTTGGATACTTGACTCGACTACTCGGCTTTGTTATCGGGCTCCGTCGTACTCAAATGGGATACTCGGCTCGAATATACTCGGTTAGGCTTATCGGCTCCTATAAACCTTTGATGCTCGGTTGGGTGGGCTTGGATAAGAAAGAGGCTTGGCTACCCGGCTGCTTGGCTTGGATAAGTAAGAGGCTCGGATACTTACTATGGTGCAATATTCAACTGCTGGGCTATTCAACTGGGCTAATCGAATGGGAATGGGATGGCTGCTTCGCTATTCGAATGGATCAACTGGGTGGGAGAAGAGGTTGGGATACCGGGCGAAAGAGTCTTTTCGGAGATAAGTAATGAAAATAGAACATCTTTATTTTATTCTTATTCGTACGCCTTAGTAAAATAGATAGACACCCTATAGACTTACTCTATCACAATGAGGAACAATAGAGTAAATCTATCCTTTCACCTCTGCTTTTAGGGAGGGAAGGCAAGCTGATGGGATAGTAGTTTGAGAGATCCTCTATTCACCACCTCCGGAATCAAAGTCAAAATCATATATCCTATCATGCACCTCTTCCCAAGCTTACGGCACCATGGGAAGGGAGGGTGAGCAAGTAATAAGGCAAGCTTACGCACATCTATGGATGTGATTTTCCACTTGTTTCTATGTGGAAGGCCAAAAAAAGTACCTCTGCAGGTGCAGTATAGTTTTATGCACACTAAAAAGATCTCCATAGGATCAAGGGTGTGCACTCTTCATCCTACTCCCCTCCCAGGTGTCAGGCTTGGAGAGCTCCCATGCAGTAGAAGATAACCTTTCAGTGGGAACGGTAGAAGAGTGTCTGTGGGAGAATAAATAAAATCACTAGATCGGCCCAAAGGGGATATAATGGTCGGTAATAAATATCATTCCTTCTCTTCGTCTGTTAGGGAGCGGCGTAACGTAGCTTCATGGTACCGCGCTTCGAAGACGGTCTCTAGCTTACCGAAGACCTTAGCTTACCGACCGCACTAAGTCCACTCACTTCATTACTCCGATAAGCCCTTTCATAAGCCCTGCCTTTACTGATAGGGGATATGATCGGTCAAGTCTACCCATATGCTTCCTTAGCTCCAGGGATCAGTTCGCACATCTGATGAACGACTGGGTTACTAGGTGACTGGCTTCCTTATCCATAGAGGTGGGTCACTCAATGCCACAACCATGCCTTATGAATGAATCTTATCGCACATATCTATCCGCCTTGACCAGCGTGTGCCTAAGATGTGCGACCGAATGTATCTATTGATCGTACATTACTAAACCAGCTTTAGTGTGCCTAAGACGTGCCTCTTTACCGTCGCCTAGACTAGCGCCTAGACTAGTGACTGGGTGACTAGCGTACGTTGGATGAACGACTGGGTAACTGGGAGAACAAGCGAGCCTTTACCATGCCAGCAAGAATGGTTCCTTACGCAGGACAACGCCAGCAAGCGAGCCACAACCATGCCTAATGAATAAATCCTCAAGAGTGGGTAACTTAATGCCACAACCATGCCTAATGAATGAATCCGAGGCAGTGAACCCAAGGAAGGCCACAGAGGTAACTAAACTATGCCTAATTAATTAATAAGAAATGACTATGGTTCATCAGAGCAGGTCACTCCATGAAGGGTATAACCATTGCTTCCTGATCTCCAGGGATGGTTCCTTAGTAGGAGCATCCAGTCAATAGTAATGGTTCTTTATGATAAGTAAACTCCCACTTCCCTTTGCCGGGGGGTTCAAGGTCAAAGAAAAGATAAGCAATCCACGTATTGATGTCGAAGTTCTTTAACTGGATAGGCAAGTGAGTATCCTCGCTACTGCTCGCCTAAGTGTTAATCACTCTCGCTACCGCTCGATTAGTTTGGTCGACCCTGGTTAGTTTGGTCTAGTTGGTCTCCTCGCTACCGCTTGCTAGCATCCGTACGTTAATGAATGGATGTCTTTCCTTATCCATCTATCTCAATATCTATCTCCTCGCTAGCGCTTGCAGTCGGGTCGGGTAGTAAGTAGTCAGCTCTGTAGTCAATCCCCTCACTAGTAGGATCAGAATAGCAACCCCTCACAGGATCAGATGGATGTATGGCTACACCTTCCTTCCATCTATCACTTCTTACCAAAGGCTGTAATGAATGCTACACCTTCAGGGTGGTTAAGAGAGATGGGCTTTAGCCACCTACGCTTCTATTACTGCCTTCTATTTTTATAATAAGATGTGGGGATAAGAAGATTGATATAAGAAGATATTCATAAGAAGATATTGTTATATTGTTATAATAATATTTTTATAATAAGATAAGAATAAGATAATAATATGGGAGATAAGAAGATGAAGATAATAATCTTTTTATAAGAAGATATTCATAATAAGATAAATAGAAAAAGATCTTCATAAACTGACTTGACTACTTTCCTTACCAGCCCGAAGGGGATTGACTCTATACCGTATGCTCTTATATAATGAATGGATAATGACTCCTTTATTTGTGAGGTAAGCCTGAGACAGACCCCTTTATAAATACCCGCATCCTCGCTCACTGACGTTCGCTTTCCCTAACGTTAACTGACGTTCACTCTTATCTAAGGTAAGGGTGTGAACGAGAAGACTCTCCTTCCCGATATGAATGACTCTGACTGATATTAAGGACTCCGGGCTCGGCCCCTGGATGGCCACGCCATACTTCATCAACCAATATCCTTTCTGTAAGGCTACGTCACTCACCACCTAAGGCTATGTCACCTTTTCCCGATATTCCCACAGATACTCTTTCCCGATATCTATCATAATAAATCCTCTATCCTTATCTATGCGAGCAAGCATGGATCTTTAGCAGCCGGTTCACACACTTATATAGAATTACGATTGCTAGTTCCAACTTCAATCTCCAAATCATTATACAGATTCATGGTCGTTATACAAGGCTCCTCCTCCCACATAGAGACAAAGATCCAATAGTAAACCTAGCCTTCCAATAAATAAGTGGGAATTTCAGTAACAAAAGTGGGCGTATAAAGATGATAGAGAGTGCTCATGTGGCCTATTGGGACTGGTAATTTCAGTTTGGCCGGCTAGTGATCATAAAAGAGCTCGGCGAATCTCATCAGATTTCTTGGCGATATAGTTTGGAGTAACCTTTGGAGTTGTTGGAGTTACGTGATAAAGAAGCTCGGAGTTACTGTTCAGATATATTTTGGAGCAATTTGTCAAGAGTTCGGCTGGCTCACCCTCACCCTTATGGTCGAGCGACTACGTACCTCATTATATATGTAATTATGGTTGGTTGGACGTGAGATATTCTTTATGTAATTATGCTTTCTTTATTTTGGGGGGTTTATATATTTCTCAAGGCTGCCCAGATCATATACTCTTCATATCGTCGGGATATACAAAATTATTATTATATTTCATTACACTTTAGCAAAGAGGGTAGAACCAATTCCCCTCCATAAAGGCCTAATAAAAGAACGAGAATCGCATAGAAGAGCTATGGAGAGGTAAATAGGCAAATAGTCAAGGTTGTAAGTGCTTGTTGTACCCATTAGGATTCTTTGCTGAAGCAAGAGGTTGGGGCATCAGTAAGTTGAGATAGGAAGTATGGTTGGTCAAGAGCAAAGGTTAAGGGAGAGTAACACATAAGTAAAGCGAGTAGGCAGGGGCGTAGCGGTAAATAGGAATAGTGGTACCCAACCAAGTCAGACTATTTCATGAAGTGTTGTGGAACGCCCGTCCCGTCCAACAATGCTCTAAGTTCAGATAATTGAGCAGCCGGTCTATAAAGAAGCAAGGGTTTACGAAAAGTAATACGACTAATCTAAGTGCTCAGCTCACTTCGTGCCTCCCTCCTTTCAAATCTAAAAGTTGAAGCCTGTGTGCCACGTATGCCCACTCACTCGTCCAACGGCTCTATTGGAAGCCCTTATCCAATCATCCAATGCTATAAGGGGCATTGCAAGTGTGAGGCAGACAGTAACTATAGGTTGTGAAATCGAAGAGGTGGTAAGTAACAGGTACTAACATGAAATAGAAATGGGGATATCCTAGCAATGCTGGTTGTATTCATTCATCAATTGTCTTCTGGCTGGTCACCAGGTGAAGTCCCCCCGACAAGATCAATAGTGCATGCTGCTACGACTAAGCATCATTCCTGGTTGAAGCAATAGGTTAGGTTGGGGCATCATCAGTAAGTAGGTTGAGGGAGTACGGTTGGTAAATAAAACATGGAACAGTTAATGAAAGAGAAGGTAAGGTACGAAGTTGCTTGTCCGCATCCCACACCAACCAAATAAGTAATATACGTAAGCATGCTCGACCAAAAGGCCGCCATCGAAGGTTTTTGAATCCCATCCCATTCCAGATAGGTTCATAGCTAGCTGTACCTCTTGTCCTAAGCATTAATTCAGTAAGTGTTATCGCTAGTGAATGTTGGTTGTTGTCTCTATCCGAACGCCCGTGCACCAATGCTCTGAAGCCCGTACAATGCTGAAGGGTTAAGGTAAGTGAGCAAATCAATATTGAAAGGAAGGTAAACATAGCATGCACATAAATAAAGGAAAGGTATACATGGTAAAGTGAAATAGCTGGTTCAGGCACTAACAGTTCAGGCAAGTAGGGATATCCTAGCAATGCTGACTGGGCATCCATAAAAATCCTGGCAATGCTGGCTGGCTGTCTTCATTCATCAATGCATATCTAGGGTTTCAGCCCGGCTCGACAAGATCATACATAGTGCCTACCCCCCTAAGATTCATGAAGCAAGTGGTATAGGTGGAACAGGTCTATTTATTCATGTGGGTAAATAGAAAAGGTAAGATAGTATAGGGTAAGGGGTGAATAACATACTTCCCCTCTGGCTCTGATTCCTTCCTGGCTTCAGCGATAGGTTGGGCAGCACTCAATAATCGTGAAGGCAGTAGTAAGTCAAGTCCATAACCAGGTGGATGCTCGTAAGTAAAGGATGAATAGATGCCCCGTACCTCCTAATCATTAATGAAGTAAGTTGAATGGGGAACTAAATCTCCCGGGTATCGTTCGTGCCAACATGGATTCAACGGGTGGTGTATTTAGGGAAGGGGTGCTAAGGATCACCTCAAATGAAAAGTGAAACGTAGATATGCAAGTATTATATGTATATCGATGCCGTTTGGCCACTCCTCTTGGCCAGTTGGTTATCCATTCGTTTCCAACCAACCCCGCCCCGCTCCGCCACAACATGCAACATGGATTCTTCGCTCCTCGTCCGGTGGACACCACCCTGTTCCGCCCTGCCACACAAAGTAGCCCAATCTGTTAATGGGTCCATCCATTTCTCCTTTATCTCTCTCTCAGATAAGAATGAAATAAGAACAAATGCATAATTACATATATAATATATGCATTTTCTAGTGTAATGAAATCGATCATGAATGCATAATTACATATATAATATATTGAATTGATGGCAGCGATGGTGGCCTATTTTTCTTCAAGTTGATGGCGGCCCCCTTGTCGAGAGTTCGATTCCTCACCCTTGTTATTCTCAATTTCGATATGCTGGTGATGCTACTGGTAGCTAAGCTATTGGCTCTGCTGATGACTATGTATCAACTAGCTTTGTTCACTTTGCAACCACAATTGGCTCTCGATCTGCCATTTATGCTAGTGAATCAATTAGATCAACTGCTCCTAGGACTGGATATCGATCTGGAAATGGAACTACTGAATAAACAACAAGATCAACTGCTACGGGTGATAGTGGCGGATCAATTGGTTACTTCACCACCTTCCCCAATTGGTAAACCACATATGGATTCGCGCAAACTGGGGCTGGTTCTGAAGCTTATGAATCAACGGGTTATGACACTCGAACTGTAGGATTTGGGACTGCAACAGGAGAATAATCAATTAGTTATCGAACTGCTGGAAGGGATGCTGCTGCGTATTAAACTACTGCACGTGGTGTTGCTCACCTTGGTGCTTGCCCCTCTGCTTCTGGTTCTGGCATAGGGTATAGAGAAACAAACTAGTTCTGCTCGAACTACTGCTAGAGTGACAGGGATAGGGTTAGCATCTTCTAATAAGAAGGCAACCAAAGAGGCAGCCCCAGTATCATACGCAAGGATAGCGGTAGTAGGATGTGCAAAAACCTGGAACACCATGGGATGTGATAAAGTAGGAACAAGGGGAATATACCAAAAGAAAGAACATGCTATGCTAAGATCTGAATCTACTAAATATACAGATGCTTCACCGACTTCTTTTTCAACTGGAGAAATCGGTGCTTCCGCTGGTCAAGAAGCAGATCCTATAGAAGGAACCAAGCGAAGGGATGCTAGGACTACTACTAGTGGGTATGCTGGCCCGGATGCTGGCTCTGTTGTTGTTGGTGCTTAGTCAATGGGTTCCGGATCGACTACCGGTGCCTTTGCTTCTGGGACAGGAAGAAATGCTGCAGGCTTTGCGACTGTATGGTGCTACTGAAATTGTGGCTTAAGCTTCTTTTTACACTATCTCTATCTCTGCTACTGGCTCTGCTACTTCTGGATCTACTACTGGATCATTTTATGGATCAAACTAAAAAACTGCCATTGGTGCTGGTTCTTCAACTGATGCTTCCACCTTGACTATTGCCTCTATCCTTGCTTCTGATGCTACAAATAATGGTTGTGTTCAAACTGGTTGGTGTTGTTGGAACGTATTCTTTGAGGCATAGTAGTATAGCTGGAAGGCGTAGTATAGCTTGGCTTTATGACTGTATTACTAGCTTTGTCTATATGGCTTAGTTATATGGCTGGTCTTGCTAGCTTTGGTGCTGGTCCTGTCCTATTAGTTAAAGGCCACCCTTTCATTCGTGAATTTCCCATCTCGATGGACCAGGCTCATGCTCGTGACTAGATAGACAGGCCACCTTTAAGTACTGAGTTTACCAGTTAAAGACCAGGTTCACGTAGGATAACTCAATAGGCCACGTTCACATCTCTCTATATCCTCTTTATACCCCACCTTTTTTTTACTAAATTTACCATTCGTTTGCTCAGTTCAACGATCAATTAAGCTTTCGTTCGATACGCGCTACCCTTGAACTAGTGAATTTCCCATCTGGATAGGCTGCACTATCTATCATCTTGATACCCCACCTTTGCTTACTGAAATTCCCACTTTAAGGAAGGATGGCTCACCTGAGGTAGGAGGGTACAGAACTCATTTCAATTTTTGATTCCTGTGGGAAAGGGTTTATTAGGATAGTTGGTGGGGACTTTTTACACGCAAATAGATAGATAGTGACGCAATTTTATTGATAGCGCCTAGAGACAGAGTATATGACCCAGACATCGGTATGAAATTTGTTAGTTAACTAAATTCCTGAAGTGCATAGCTAGACTATAGTCTCTTTCTTGACCATGTGCAACATCCTCTTGGGAACTATAGATTTCCTCCCCTTTGGTAAGGCTGTTATTGAGAGGAACCATAGGGTACAAGGTGAAATTCCATTAGTAAGTGAAAGAGGGAAGCAGTCCATCTGGAATGGAGAGGAAAGGTCGATTCTTGGTAAGTGTGGTTAATACCAACATGAGTCAATGGCATTTATGGTTTAACGATGGCTATCATCACTCCCTTCAGTCAGACAGGTAAGGTGATTGCTCATGAAATGGATATGGGGCCTTTTCTTGGTTCTTTATGGTTGGATTGCTCTTTTCGATGGCATGATGGGTTTGAACGGCTGATAGCACCCCAACTTTGGTTAGACAGGACAGGGGACGGTCCCTTGATAATGGTTGTACAACTTGGTTTCTTGCTTGGGTCATTCGACAAAGTCTCCTTCATTGGCGCTGATCTTTTTCTTCATTCCTTTTCCTTGTATCAAACTATTAGAGTGGGGGCAGTTTACCAAGCTAATGAACTTGAACCAGTTGACCCCACATCTGAAAAAGTGCTACTGTCAGGAGCAAAGCTAGCAACAGCAGCAATAACAACAGAAGCAAGGGTGCCAAAGGAGGGAGTAGTAGGAGCATAAGGTAGCAGCTATAGTATGGGCGGCTAAGACAAAGATAGGGGTAAGAGCATTAGGTAAAAAGAAGTAAGAGCAGTATACTTTACTATTGGATAACTTGTTCCAAAGCCATATGGCGGATACAGAGCCAGTGAATCAATACGCAGTTCCGCCACCTCGATATGATCATGATCCATTCTAGCAAAGCAATTGGATCTAATCTGACGATCAACGTTGCATCATATAGTAAATCCTCCTCGTTTATCCCTTCGCAACCGAGATAATCAAGTGCATTTCGATCCCATTTGGATCCATCTCATGCTAGACCTCACTTCACTGTAATATACGGTTCTGGACCACTCTGGAGCGAAGGATTTGGGCCATATCTGTGCCTATTTCAGTGGATCTCGACACACTCTTAACGTGATTCGTTTGGCTCTCGGTCAGGTTCCTTACACACCTATTAATATTCCCGATCTGGCTATGATTCTTATTGTTTAGAGGTGTTATCATAGTGTGTCTCCTTAATTACCTGGTTCTTGCCTAGCCCCCTTATTCTTATCATTCATTTTGCTCATGCTATTGCTCGGGGTGGTTCTTTACATAATTCTATTCATTTTTCTTTTTTTTTGCTACGAACATCGTTTGGTTACTATGATCCTGTTCTTACTCCAATCAATCCCCTTAACTCCCATCTCTTTATAATGTTCTAGCAGCGCTTTCGTCCAAATAGTGTTTGTTCAGGTTTGAAAGATGTTTATCCGCCCCTACTGGTTCATTTTCCTTGTTGACCAGGTGACCTATTAGTATCCATCTTGGGGAGTTATTAGTAGGGAAGGGATAGCTCCAGCGGGGGTGGGGGGAATTAATGGGCTCCTCTTTCGCCTAAGGCTAGTGGTAATAGGGAAATGATTTATGATGCGCCGCTTGTTAGAGAGTCATAGCCCATTTTATATCCACTTATATATTCAGTGCCTGTTCTTTTGGATCCTCTTTATTCAGATCAATATCCATACCCTAGATTGAGACTGAGTTGGAGTTGGACCAGTTCCAGCTTCCCTTCCTTTTCCATAGCTTGTTCTAGCCCCTTAGTCAGTATATTTAGATCCTGCGCCATATATTGACCGGATTCCAAGAGCAAGGAGCAAAGGTGACAGCCAAGGTGAAAGCACCAGTTTCATTAGCAGAGGAAGAACTTCCATTTCCATTTATTCCAGCGGCAGCAGATCCGAATGCAGATTTAGATCCAATGCCAGTAGTCGCGGATGGAGAGCCAATAGCAGCATCTGAACCAGGGTCTAGAGCAGAAGTAAAAGGAGAAAAGGTAGCATCATAGATAGACATGGGCTAATACAGAGAAAGCTGGGGTACCACTAGTAGCAAGAGCCTACATCCTTGACCGTTCCAGCATCCCTTAGCATAGACGTAGTTCCAAAGCCAATTTTTGTAGTAGCAAATGCATCTGAAACTGGTACTTGATCCTTGGAAAAAGAAGACTGAACATCAGGAAAATCTAGAGGCCTTGGCGCAGGCGCAAGATTGGAAAGGTGATCACCTGTCACTGTTTTATTTACTTATGAATTAATTGCCTATTAATTCTAAAAAAGAATCGAGCCTTTATGACAAAGAGGAGCGAAAGAATAGATAGTAGGCATTCTTGAATGGACCTGAAAGAGAGCCCTAGCATCCCTTGGTCTTAGGGTCGCTGGTGGTCAGCGCAGAGAGTAAGGTTTCAGGTAGTAGGTAACGTGGTGTTAAGTTGGGGGTAGGCACTGGGAATAGGACTGTTAGCGGCGTTCATACAAAAGCTTGGGTGTACCCATAGCACAGATTTAGGCTGTAAGTGTAGGATATAAGGTAGGGTGAGTGAGGTGGGAGGTTATTATGTATCCCCTCACAATAGTGACTGTTCTTTGCGAATATTTCTTTGGTCCTTGTATTAATGGTACCAAGTATGGGAAAGAAGGTTTATAGTAAAGGTTGGTGTTAATTCTTAAGTAAAGGAGTTTGAGGAAAGGACGGTGGATGGCACTCAGAGACACACTTATAATAGTATGAATCCTTCGGTTGGCCCTTGCCCTCCTCGACCTCGTAACCTCGGCCGAGTCCCTTAGGGCCTATTGTCAGGCAAGCGATTACATTCCTTATATTACGCAATAACTTCAGTTTTTGTGGTGAAGGTTGATGCTTCCTGTCGAAGTAGGATGGTTGATGCGGTATTGTGAATGGTGGCGTAGATCTGTTGGGTGGCTCCTCTTGTGGGAGAGGTATTGAGGACCTTGTACTTTAGGTTAGATCCTTGCCTAAACCTTCATCCACCTGCCTCGAGATGGTGCTAAGTTCTGGCTCTGATGATTTCTTTATACCTCCGAAGATATTATCTCGAATAGGTGTAAAGTAGCGAGGAGGAGTCGAGTCCTCATAGGCTCTAAGTGGGAGTTTCAGGTATAAAGGTTTAATGTGGTTCCAATGTAACAATGTGCATTCAATTTGTGTGCAAGCGGGCTTTCATGTTGCATTTTGGGTTCAAATAATTCTGTAATAGGAGCTTATCCAGATCTGGGTGTGATCCCAGCCAGTTGGTCATGCTACTTTGGTGAATGAGCTATCGATCGGCCAGAGTCTCGATCTGTCTTGGAAGCGACCCTCCTCATTACAGTCTTTGGGCCCTAGAAGCAGAGACGGGAGAGGCAGTAGCATATCCACTAGCACCATCAGTAGCATATCTATCAGCTTATCCAGTGGACTAAGTCGCAGGAGCAGGACCACCAGCTTACCGCATAGCACAGGTCTAGCTACGAGGTACACATAGCACACACAGACAGACCTAGCTACAGAGGGACCACTAGCTCTACCTGACTCTGCTTGCTGGTGGCATGGGCCTCGCAGGGACCTATCAGCAGCAGGAACCATACCTATAGCGGAGCGGCAGGAGGCCTCAGGGACCTATAAGCATCTGCTGGTGGCGTGAGAATGCCCTAATCTATACGCAGGCATGCATACCTACCCTACCTGTACCTGGAACCACAAGCATACACCAGGGACCTACCTAAGGTATCTATCCGCCTATGACTGAGCTACCCATACCACAGGGACCTAAAGAATAACCATAGGCTATAAATAAAGGTCCTAATCCGGTTATAAATAAATAAAGGGCCTAGCCCATCATTCCATAACCAATTCGAGATCAAGGCCTATTCCAACTGCATCTACTGATTCTACTGAGTCAACTGAATCAACTACTGAATCAACCGCTGAATCAACGGCTTAATCTCCTGCTGCTGTATAAACACTAGCAAGATAAACACTAAGCTAAGAGAAAAGAAATAGGTTGGTATAATAAGCACTTGGTAGAAACACTAGGTAAAGATAAGCGCTCCTAGGTTGGTGTCAGCACTAGGTTGTTAGTGTTACCGCCTCCTGAGGCTAGGGGCCACTTACTTGGGCAAATATGCTAGGTGAAATTCCATATTTCCCAGAGCTACTTGAGAGGAAAAAGAAGGTAGCTAGAGCATCCATCCCTGGGTATCAATCTTCCGCACGTGCTACTATTACATCAGAGCTATCCAGACAGCAAGAGGGGAGGGCTCCAGGTCCACATGTTCAAGAGCTTTACATTGTCAGGCGGCTAGGGCTTGAGAGGGAAACTTATATAGACACTATCATTACGTGTCCTGAGCAGTTACAGAGGTTTTCCACCTACTCCAGTTCGATACACTTTTCTGACGCCATGGGGAGAGATGAGTCCCACACTTGAGGATGTACATGATATTTTGGGCCTCCCCATTAGAGGCGAGCGGGTTCAGAGCTACTCATTACGGGCAGGTTCAAAGCTAAGTACTTCTGAGCTAATTACGGGTTACTCTAAACCTATAAACCGATGAGCTAATTACGGGTTCAAAGCTACCTCGCCTAAGTACGTGCGGCGATTGAGTAAGACGGCTAGACTCTTTAGACTTTTTACTGCGGAGCTCGGGTAGGAAATATTGTGCTGCCTCTCTCACAATGGGATGCAGTCAAGGAAGATTTGTACATCTATATAAGGTGGTGGCCTAACTACTCCCATTCATCTAAAGTGATGTCTGATTGACACAGCGAAAGATTACCTTGTAGTTCGAGAGGTTTCAAATGATTTCTCAAAATTGCATTATTTGGGAGTCGCTAACGCAAGGTTATACCTTTCTTGCCCTTCTTCCCATTCCTTATGTCATGGGAGCAATTCTTCCGTCGTTACTTAGTGGGTGGGGGGGTGTTAAAAGGTCGAGGTGGGTGAGAGAACACATATCTAAGGAATAAAACAAGGTTTTTTTTTCAAGAGGGCCCTTTTCAACATGGGGGGGGCGGCCCTATCTTTTGAAAGCAGGAAAATTTTTGGAAAAGAGGGCAGGTGGGGCAGGCATTTCAAAGCGTTCCCATTCACTGATTCATGCAGAACGACCCCGGCCCCTTGTTGAGCGGTCGAGTGCCCTTTGAAAATATAGATATAAAAAGGCATAGGAAAATGAAGAGTTTAAGCCATTGATACGGAACCACCTATAGTAGAGTCAGTAGCTTGCCTAGTTTATCTAGACCCATGAGTAGTACCAAGTGCAGTAGATCCAGGTGCAGTAGCAGATTGAGATCGATTTCTAGATGCATCATGCCCAGGATCCTTATTTAAATACTCGTTATCTCGCCCAGCATCTCCTTGAGTTCAATAGCCATAGCCCGCTGCTTCCATTCGCGAGGTTCATACTACTAGCCTGTTCCGACTTCTTGCACATGCTACCTGTTACGATTTGGGGTATATTATAAAATGTTCCAACTTTGGAAGCACATGGAGCATTTGAAGCATCCCAACCACCATCTCCCATTCCAGTTCCAGAAACAGATCCAAATCCAGTACCGGATGCCAGTGATTAATAACCCGTTAAAGCAGAGACAATCTCAGAGCAAGCAACATTTTACCTTGTATAAATGAGCATTTGAACTTAACGACGTGATGGGCGAGGTCAGCCATTTGCTTAATTTCATGGGGATGAAATAATTAGCAAGGTGAAGCATCCATCCATCCTAATGAAACATAAGGAATTAACAACCTAATTGGCGAGGTGAAAGTGGTGATGTTGGTGGTGAACAATGGCTTATGTTTATTGGTCATCAAGTTCAAATGCTCCCATTACCATTATAGTCAATTCCAGAAGTGGATCTAGTTGGCCAAGTGGAAGCAAGAGGTGATGCTATTTGCGTGAACAGTTTCTCATACCCCATCCAGGAGGGTGGTTAGAAGTGATGTGATTCAACGTGTTTCAACAGTTATCATCCACCAAGCCCAGTTGTTCGACGTTACCTAGAGCTTATTTTGCATAAACAGTTTCTCATACCCCATCCTAGGAGGTGTTGATTCCCTTTTTGAGCCCCAGTCTGCCATTCAGTCAGCCCGCTACAGCCAACGCTATACTGGGGTCCCTCGTAAACCCCCCTATCCTGGACAAGTACCAGGATGAAAAATATGCTTATGTGCTGCTTGCCGGTATCAGTCGATAGAGGGGGGGACAGATGATGTTGGATGCAAAGGTGTGCCCAAGAAATTAGTGTCTGATGATGGAATTCATTTCCAAAATGATATTTTCTAGGAATTATCATTCTTTTGAGGATTGACCCATGATTTTTTCACCCCTTACTATCTAAAGTCAAATGGCCAAACTGAGGCTGTAAACAAGGTCATAAAAACCATGTTACAACGGACCATTAACAAGAACAAATATAACTGGCATCACATGCTATTTTCCACTCTCTGGACTTACAGAACTTCTATTCAAACTATAACCAGGTTTTTCCCTTTCATCTCGTCTACAGTGTCGAGGCAGCGAAATCCCTCCATCCCTTTTCGCTATGCTCTGCTTGCTTGTAAGACCGTGTAAAAACCAAATATACGCGTTATCTCTCCCTCGTAGTAGATTCAGGGTTATCACGTGTAGCTCTACCAGCTGGCTTGTCTGCTTGGTTATCACTTACGCATAGCTATGCTATCTGGCTTGCCCTATATTTATTCCCCTCAATTGGTATTAGTTACAAAAATGATTTCAACACGGGACTTACAGGACAAAACTTTTGATATTCTAATCAAAGGAGATATCCTGTCTTGTACTATGAATAATAGCGGGCAAGGACTTTATGGAAGGTCCTGCTCATGTAAGGTTAAGCTAAGGTCCTGAAAAGGAAAGGACCGGGTGGGATACCATGCATGTAAATGGTCAAGCTGGGGGAAAAGGTTTTCTGTCAGGCCTGTGGGCAAGGGAATACTTCGTGACAGCCCAGTCGCTCAATGGGCAGCCGGAGAGACTTCTGCCTTGACAAGAAGGAAATCCTTATGAATGCACAGGAGGATAAAATAGGAAGAGAATAACCCTTGAAGCTACAGAGCGGAGAAGGCAGAGAAGGATAGAATGCAGAGAATAAAGGATATAATATTCGCAAAGGAGCGAAGAGGCTGCTGGTGTGGCTGTGGCTAGGGGTTGTGCAGGGATGGCTGGTTCGGATCCTAGACGAGATGAAAACCAACCAATGACACTATGGAGTGGAGGAGAGAATTCATTTTCTCGTAATATCATATTCGTGTTGTCCCCAAAAACCTAAAGGAGGGAGATAGCGCAAGAAGGAATATCCCATTATTTACGATATTTCATGAAATGTCCCAACCGAATTAACCCTAGCGCAAGGAGAGAATACATCATTTATGGTATTTCGTGCAACTCTTTGTTCTGGGACATGCTCCTTCTATTATACTACTATAGCCCCTCGAGAAATAGAAAGCGTTTATGTGGTGTGGGTGCTTTTATCCTTATTCTCTCTCTAGTTACTTTATTATACGTAATTACATATATAATACATGCATTCATTCACTCTCTATCGATCGAATCTGGTCTTACACATATATCATTCCTCACCATATGAATAGTGAGTCGATGGCGGCCTTATAGTTCTTCAAGTTCCTATCTTTTGGGGCCCCTCCCCCAAAAGAGAGTTGTTGATGGCGGCCCTCACCATATGAATAGTGAGTCGATGGTGGCCTACTGTTCTTCAAGTTCCTATCTTTTGGGGCCCCTCCCCCTCCTTTGGTCGGGAGAGTGGGTTCATAACCTCACCCCCTCCCCCAAAAGAGAGTTGTTCCTAACCATATGAATGGTTAGCGTTAACACTCCTCTCCTGTTGGTCGAGCCCCCTACTGGGTCGTCTCCTCACACGTCGATGGCGGCCTTTTAGTTCTTCAAGTTCCTTTATTTTGGGGCCCATCCCCCAAAAGAGAGTTGCTCCCATCCTCGCACGTCGATGGCGGCCTGTTGTCGAGTCACTTAACGTACCTCACCCTCACCCTACCGGGCCTCAACCTCGTAACCTCGGCCGAGTCCCTCTATTTGAAGAAAATAGAGAGATAAATCGATGGCGGCCTTATGTTGAGAGTTCGGCAAGCTCACCCTAACGGGCCTTTAGTCGAGTCCCTCTCCCGGGGGTCGAGAGTTCGTTACCTCACCCTCACCTCTTTGGGGAGGTGAGCGAGAAATTGATGACGGCCTTTGTCGAGAGTTCGGCAATCTCACCCTCACCATATGAATAGTGAGCCCCTATCGGGCCTACCGGGCCTCACCATATGAATAGTGAGTCCCTACTGGGCCTTGCTCTCCTTTTGTCGAGCAAGCAATAAATTCCTTGACCTTGTAACCTCAGCCGAGTCCCTCGACCTCGTAACCTCGGCCGAGTCGATGGCGGCCTTGTGTCGAGAGTTCATTACCTCACCCTACCGGGCCTCACCTCTTTGGGGAGGTGAGCGAGAAATCGATGGCGGCCTTTGTCGAGAGTTCGGCAAGCTCACCCTCACCATATTACAAGTTAGTAGCAAGCTATTGTATTAGGACTTTATTAAGTTCGTGCTTATGATAGTCTAGCTGCTTCCTTACATATTGGGTACTCAGTTTTGGTTTGGGTTCACTTACTTGGTCAAATACTAAGTCATTGATATTCTTTGTTGGGCTAATAGATTACAAAAATTTCCAATCAATTTAGTATGAGCTCAGATCATTCTGATTGTTTTGGAAAATATGGTTTGTTTTTTTGGTTTGCCTGCAATTTTGGTTTGCTTATTTTGATTTATGAACTATATTTTTTTCTTCTTCCATATGCCTCAAATATTTTTGAAGTGATCCTGTCATATGTTTCAGTTGTCTGGAGATTTCTGTTTGGATGGCTTCTCACGTGATTTTGCTCATGAAAATTGATTTTATTTATTTAACTTAATGTGATATTTCACTATTGCTGTAATCACATTATCATTTATTATGTAACATTCTTATTGTCAAATAAAATGAAAACCTTTCAATTGGGGCCAGGGGATGTACTTTTTGTGATATCTCCAGTTCAGATTGTTTGCAGGGGTTTGGAATTGGGAAAAACCTGAGCCACAATCCTATTTCATTTTAGGAGAACATAGACAATGTCAATCCTCTCTAGTTACCTCAATTATAATATGGACCCATCTGAAAATACCTTTAAATCTCAATTATAGTTATTACAAATTTAAATGCATACCAACTCTCATTTTCTTTTCAAAATAAAACACTTTAGTTAAAGTGGAAGAATGCAGATTACACATTTATTTAGGGCATTTCGAATAACAAAAGTATGTTGCATGTGGTTGGTCTGCTCTAAAGCTCCTTAGGTGTGTATAGATTAATAGATTATTTTATAATTGGAAATATGGTGTGATATTATTTTAAGATACATAATCTCGTGTAGTTTAGGCAATAGAAAGATGTATGATGTTAGCTTTTGTCTTTTTCCCAGTCTAAAGAAAATTGAACATAACGTGACAGATCTTGTTTATGATAATTTTTGAAATTTTGAAGATAGTTAACTAGTAAACTAGTGTGATATCTAATATTTATTTAACCAAGATTATTCTACCCATAGTGAGAGGCATCTATAACACCAATTTTTAATCTTTTTTTCAATCCTCTTTATGATCCATGACCACTCTCGTGGATGGTAACAATTTGACTTAAGGGAAAATCCAAAATAGGTGAATCCATTATAATACCATGTAAAACTAAGGAGTAATTTTAGGATTGAATTGATTTTTGTTGATTTTAATAAACATATATAGCATTTTGAAAGCAATCTAGATGTTCTGTTATTCACAGTTATTACAAGTTAGCAACAAGCTATTGTATTAGGACTTTATTAAGTTTGTGATTATGATAGTCTAGCTGCTTCCTTACATATTGGGTACTCAGTTCTAGTTTGGGTTCACTTACTTGGTCAGATACTAAGTCATTGATATTCTTTGTTGGGCTAATAGATTACAGAAATTTCCAATCAATTCAGTATGAGCTCAGATCATTCTGATCATTTTGGAAAATCTGGTTTGTTTTTTTGGTTTGCCTGCAATTTTGGTTTGCTTATTTTGATTTATGAACTATATTTGCTTCTTCTTTCATTTGAATGATATGTTCCTTCCATATGCCTCAAATATTTTTGAAGTGATCCCTGCAACTACACCTTTTTGGATTTGTTTACTACAACTAGATAAACCCCTGTCATATGTTTCAGTTGTCTGGAGATTTCTATTTGGATGGCTTCTCACATGATTTTGCTCATGAAAATTGATTTGAGTTATTTAACTTAATGCGATCTTTCACTATTGCTGTAATCATGTTATAATTTACTTTGCAACATTCTTATTGTCAAATAAAATGAAAACCTTTCAATTGGGGCCAGGGGATGTACTTTTTGGTGATATCTCCAGTTGAGATTGTTTGCAGGGGTGTGGAATTGGGAAAAACCTGAGCCATAATGCTATTTCATTTTAGGAGAACATAGACAATGTCAATCCTCTCTAGTTACCTCAATTATAATATGGACCCATCTGAAAATACCTTTAAATCTCAATTATAGTTATTACAAATTTAAATGCATACCAACTCTCATTTTATTTTCAAAATAAAACACTTTATTTAAAGTGGAAGAATGCAGATTACACATTTATTTAGGGCAGTTCAAATAACAAAAGTATGTTGCATGTGGTTGGTCTACTCTAAAGCTCCTTAAGTGTGTATAGATTAATAGATTATTTTATAATTGGAAATATGGTGTGATATTATTTTAAGATACATAATCTCATGTATTTTAGGCAATAGAAAGATGTATGATGTTAGCTTTTGTCTTTTTCCCAGTCTAAAGAAAATTGAACATAACGTGACAGATCTTGTTTATGATAATTTTTGAAATTTTGAAGAGAGTTAACTAGTAAACCAATGTGATATCTAATATTTATTTAACCAAGATTATTCTACCCATAGTGAGAGCCATCTATAACACCAATTTTTAATCTTTTTTTCAATCCTCTTTATGATCCATGACCACTCTCGTGGATGGTAACAATTTGACTTAAGGGGAAATCCAAAATAGGTGAATCCATTATAATACCATGTAAAACTAAGTAATTTTAGGATTGAATTGATTTTTGTTGATTTTAATAAACATATATATCATTTTAAAAGAAAATCTTCATCATCGATGGTAGGTTCCTATTCCAATATTTCATATTTATGATATTTACATATTTAAAAAGTATTCTCGAAATCCCAAAGGATTTGGTGTCTAATAATATCCACTACCTTAATAAATCCTCCATCATTTAATAAAGAGTGAATATTATTATAGGTATGATATATTTAAGCTTGTGTCCTTCCTCCCTTACACATAAGTGTAAGTGTGAACTGTTATAGGTGTATATTAATTGCTAGTTAATTTCAAGGCAAGGGCATGGGAATTTGTAACTTTCATATTTTTTATTTATACAAATTTCTTTCATGAATGCTCAAATGTTAGGAAAACAATCTACCACTAAGTTATGAAAAAAAATGCACTACTAAGTTACATGTATTTAAGATGAAAAAATTAGTTGAATTCAAATTATGTCACCAAATCCACTGTTATTTGAATTACTTAATTTAAATTTTATTTTGAGACTTTGAATAATAATTACAGTTTCATATTAATAAATTGAAGAAATATTATTTTCCTATGTTTTGTACAACATTCTTTCGAACACCATCAACATTTTTATGATTTAGTTTTTTATATTCAACATACTAGTCATTAGTTTTAACTTAACTAAGATTTACATACAAATTATCCATAATTTTTATATATTAAAATTTAGATTTATTTACAAAAACTAGCTTTTCAAGAAATAACTATAGCTTCATCCATGATTTTCAGAAAAACATTAGTTTTACATATAGTCATATTTTTTTCAATCACAGACATCATTAATTTTTAACTTACATCTACCTAATAATGGTCCACTTCGGCTCTCTTTAACTTCTCATGTACTTCTATAGGAATCGTAATTATCCATCTAACTCAAAGCCACATATAAACAATTTTAATTATTCTTTTATATTTGTTTTCAGAAAATGACAAGAAATCTTACTTAGAATGCTATTTCCTCAATGCTCTCGGGGAAAATTCATATTCAACCATTTCTACAGATCGTTGAACTTGAACGTATTACATCAATGCAAAGTTCAACAGTACGATATCGTACCTCCATCTCTGATGGAACACATATGAAGCGCCTTATGCTTCCAATAACTTACAATGACCTCGTTGAAGCAAGCTTGCTTCAAAAAGGTTCAATTATACATGTTAAAAATTGGACTACGTCAATTATTGGTCCATTAATGTAAGTTTGTTACAAAATTATTATTTAAACTTTACATATTTCCTTCATATCACTTTGAACTCTAACAATTTCTCTTATTACTATCATTTACCATGTAGGTCTATAACGCTACTAGACTTCGAAATTTGTACTACATCTGCACCTTTATTTGGTATTCCAAAAAATCCGAGTATCTCGATCACTTCTCAAGAACAAGATCTGTCGTCATCGAAACAACAACCTTCATTGAAAAGGAAATGCACCAATTCAGACATTCCTACTACATCCATTAAACCAGTCCAAATTCCAATCAAAGCAATAAACCCTTACCATTCAAACTGGTGCATAAAAGGATATGTTCAAATAAAGACACCTCTTCGACAATTTCAAAATCAATATGGTCCTATTAAAGTGTTTGGCTTCAACCTCTACGATACAGAAGGTGGGGAAATACACATTACGTGTTTCAACAATGTTTCCGATTCTTTCTTTGATAAAATCCAAGTTGGAAATATGTACATTGTCTCAAAAGGAAATGTGAAAATGGCTAATAAACAATACAACCACTTAAATAATGAGTGGGAAATTTTTTTAAATGCTACATTTACCATAGATCATGTTACCAACGAAAAAAGATCCAAGCCAACGGTGCATTTCAACATAAAATCAATAAATGATATCAGAACAACAAACGTGGACTCCATTGTTGATGTTCTTGGTATTGTTACTAGCATTTCCAATCCATGCACCATACATAGAAAAGACGGCTCAGAAGTTATGAAAAAAACAATAAATTTTCAAGACATGTCTGCATATAACATGGATGCAATATTTTGGGGAGGTAATTTTGATGGAGTGTCAAAAGAAATTTCCAACTTATGTGCTACAGGAAATAATCCCATCATAGCAATCAAGTTCGCTCGTGTTGCTAAATTTAATGGGAAAAATCTCGGTACTACAACAAGATTGATTATTCTTGTAGATCCTAACATCGAAGAGGCTAATATCCTAAAGTCATGGTTTAGAAAATAAGGTTCCACTACAATTTCTACACCACTGACAAAAAAATATTCACCTTATTTTGGCCATCAACCCAAGAAAATAATGATTGCGGATATTTACAATATCGAGTCCTCAGATATACCTGCATTCTACCAAGTCAAGGGAACAATAACAAAAGTATGGATGGAAAATTTGTACTACCTATCATGCCCATCTATTGTTGATAAGAAAAAATGCATGAAGAAATTTATTCCAAAGAATGCAAACACATGGTATTGCCCTAAATGCAACACCGAAGTAATTGACTGTGATTACAGATACTTACTAAAGATAGATGTACAAGATCATACTGTTCAGTTGCTTTCAATTGTTGCTTTTGAAGATGTAGCATCTATAGTTCTTGGATTTAATGCAAAGGACTTCTATTTGTTATCGAGGATCCTGATGTAATAAAGGAAATTGTCTCCAAAGCCCTTTGGACAGACCACATCTTCACGCTATCAGTGAAGACAGAAACATTTAGAGACATACCACGCTTGAAATGTGTTATCATCAAAGAAGATAGCTTGCAATTCTCAACAAAATGCAACAACATCCTTCAAGCAATCAATAAAATCTCAATATCATAGATAAATATGATTACAAGTACTCTTGCGTTATTCCTAATTTGTATTATCTTATTTTAAAAATACGTTTATAAACAATATTCCTTTATATGCCTTTCCAAATATATCTCTTATTCTTTACTCATATGTTTTCCAACAAAACATCTAATTGTATATAATTTCATTTAAGGTAATTCAAAATACTTTAACTTTTTCCCTATTAACAAATCAACCAACTTTACACATTACATATCCAATTACATTCATATACATCTATAAAATACTTAAATATAATCTCAAACATATTGTTATCAACACGTTACACATCTTATTATCTTCCTCTATAGCTAGAAATTACTAAAACTTCATTTCAAACACATTGTTCTAATAATATATTAAAAAAATAAATTGTAGGCCTCAATTTATTTTTTCCCCTTCCCTACAATAACATGGTTGTTGTCTTTCCAACTAACATTGTCACTCCATCTCTCTTTCGTGTAGGTGCATTAACTTGCCGAAATGTCTACTACTTCTAATTATGAACGAGCGCGAAGATACTATGCAGCAAATAAAGAAAAAATAAATGCACGTCGATGTGCAGCGTATCATGCTAAAAAATCCCTCAAAGATTCCCAAACAAACAAAAGGCAAAAGAAAAGTAAAAAATCATCGTCAAGAACATACGATGGAAATTCACAATTTCCATCAAACAATTCTCACTCCGAAAGCAATTATCTTTCCCAATTTACAAGTCGACCATCTTCTCAGCAAACCACTCTACCAAATTCATCCAAAGCTCATTCACCACCACACTCCATTCCACATTCTTTCAACGACACTCATAATAATGATGCTCAAACAAATTCATCCAAACCTTATTCAACCCCTCCATCCATTACACATGCTTTCAACAATGTTCATACTAATGATGCACAACGTGAATTCCATGCAAGAATTGATAGGCTTGCACCTAAATCACCATGCTCCATTTGTCTTGAATCCTATCTTGGAATCCATATCCGCATGTCGAACCAAATCTATTGTTGCTACAGATGCATGTCTGAAAAAAACATTCACCATTTCTCATTATCAAACAACATGGACCCTGGTCCTCAACCACCTGTCCTGGCTGCTATTTCACAAATAGAAGAAATGCTTATTGCTAGGGTTAACCCTATCCTCCAAGTAACACATGCATGTGGTGGCCAATATAAATACACTAGCCACACAATTTTCTTTCCGCAAGACATTACAGAAAGAACATGCATGTTGCCATGAAGTGTTGAAGACTTGGATATTTTAATCGTTACCCATCAAAGTAATGACCATCAAGCTTATGACTGCATTGTAACTAGACATCGAGTTCTCGCCACATTAGAATACAAATTGACAAATGATCCTTACTATAGGAATGCTCGCATTGATAAGAATACACTAGCATCCTTACCAGAACTCCCAACCGATATCTCCTCGTCCCTTCACCATTCCAATACCACAGATCCAACTACTCAAATGTCAATCGAAATACCAATTTTCCCCACTGAATATTCCGTAGACCAATACCCACACCATACATCATCATTCATTCCCACTATACCTAATAGAAATACATAAATCCAAGAAATATGACATTATTTACATGCATACAACCACCATTCTGCTACTACAATCCAATGGCAAACAATAATCTTATCCCTAATCAATGAATACAACACAGAAGGTCTACTCTCTATGGCTTTCCCAACCCTATTCTCCACAGGATCTGCACTACCTAATCAACCAAAAATAAAGACAGTGCATTTACATGAATACACACTTCATCTTCTGCATTACCATGATAACAGATTCGGCAAGCACCCTCGCTTCCGCTATTACATATACAGTCTGATGATGCGTCATCGTAGTCAAGTAACATCATCCTTCTTTGTAAAAAAAAACATCAGAGATGGCTTCCCAACATCAATCCAAGAATTTAAGATTTGATTACAACAATTTCTAGACGACAAATTGGCAGAACAAGTGATGCGCTTCGGTAGCTCTCTACATGGCACAAGATCTTTTCGGCACAAAGCTAAAAATGAACTGACAGACATGATATCTCAACTCGGCTACCCAATGTTCTTCTTCACATTAAGTGCAGTTGATACAAAATGGCCTGATCTTCATGTAATTATGACAGGAATTCCAGCTCCTGATGTTGCGATACAACACAAATGGAGGAATGATAACACTATCTCTAACCCCCACTTAACGTCACTATATATGCACCACAGATTCAAAATATTTTGTGAAGTTATCTTGGAGAAACACTTGTAAACAAAAGACTACTGGTATAGGTATCCACTCTACCACATTACTTTCATAATTCTCTATACATAAAACTCCTATTTTGAAATTTTCTAACAAAAAAACATCATTCGTAGGCATGAATGGCAACATAGGGAATCAGCACACATCCATGGCTTCCTCTGGATACAAAATGCACCTCATATGGAAACTCTTAATTGGGATAACATAGAACCAGTTGATAGTACTAAAAAATTACTCAACAAATACATATCAGCTTGGAACCCTCAGCTTTCTACAATTTCTAACCAATCAACTTCTCAAACAAATGTAGAAGACCCTTGTTTATTGTCTATGTCAAATATTCTTAGAAACAATCCTTTTAATGATTATGTCCAACTTATCAATTGCATTGAGAGACACACAAAATGCACTGAAAACACATGCCTCAGGAAAAAAGGCTCCTCATTCGAATGCCGATATAAAGCACCTTGGGAATTACATGCACATTCCTCCTTGTTCATTGACTCCAATGGCCAAAAAACATACACTCCCACTTGCAATGATGATTGACTAAATACCCATAACCCTACCATCCTATCTATTTGGCGTGCAAATATTGATTTCCAACCAGTACTCTCAATCCATGTCGTTCAGAAATATATTGTGAAATATGCATCCAAAGCAGAAAAAAAATATGAAACATTCCATGACATGCTACGTAGAATTGTACTTGCTTCACCTAATGTTGACCCAGCAAAATCTGCATTTCAAAAATTCCTTGTAGAAACTCTTGTCGATCGTGACATAGGAGCACAAGAAACCTCTCATATGATAGAGAAATTACCACTAACATTGTGTAGTTGCTCCTTCTTCCCTTTAAATGTAAGCCAACAAATCTATATGCGCCTTTCAGAGAATAACACCACCACTCCTCCATCACCACACTTCATAGATACATACATCCATCGACCATCTCCCTTAGAATCCACATCACTTATAGAAATAGCAAGATCATGGTCATATGATCCCCATTGTAAGACAAAAAAATGGAAACAAAGACCCGAACAAGAAATTCTTCGTATCATACCACGTTATTCCTCAATGCCATCCACAACCGACTCTTCTTATGCTGACTTCTGTAGATTTGAACTTATGCTTTACAAACCATTTCTCCATATCGCGAGTGACAAAGGAAATTCTGCTGAAGAATTTATCAGAAATTGGCAAGCATTTCGTCCATTCTACAAACCTTGGCATCAACACTGGACACTATCTAATATCGATCCTCCTGCAAATGATAACACAACTACTCAAGATTTCCATCCTCCAAAAACCCTGGACCTAAACGAATGGGAATTACTCTCTCAGTTGTACCCTACAAAAAAAATGCTCATAAATTACATTCAAATGCTTGGTCTTTGTGGTTTTGATGACAACCATAATTGGAATGATACAACTATTCCATTGCATCTCCAAGAAATAGGCGCACATTTCATTGAGAATAATCGCTCTGTCCATCACATTATTCAAAAAAATACAGATACTCTAATGTACCTTAGCTCATTATCTTCAATGAAAAAAAATGCTCTGGATATTATTTGTGCTCACTTCAGTAAGAAGGATATCTTACCTGCTCTGCTAATGATAATACAAGGCACTGCTGGAACTGGGAAATCCCTTCTTATAAATTGCATCAGAGAAATTCTCATAGCACTTGCTAGCTTAGAACATTCACTGATCATGCTCCTAGCCCCTACAGGTGTTGCAGCATTCAACATACAAGCATCGACAATCCATTCCGCTCTCCACCTTCCAATAAAATATCTTACACCATTAGAAGGCAATGCCCTTGCAAAATTTCAAGAAGAACTTAAGCATATTAGGTACATACTAATCGATGAAATGAGCTTCATTGGACCTAAGCTTCTTCACTAGGTTGATGAACATCTTTGTGAGGCATTTCCATTAAAGAGAAACTTTCCATTCAGCAGTTATTCGATTATATTAGTTGGTGATCTCGGCCAGTTTCCACCCGTCAAAGACATACCACTATATGTAGGGACAAGTCATGGAACCGCATTGTGGAATACATTCACAACAATCATCATATTGGACAAAATATTTCGTCAACAAGGTCAGAACAGTGCTTAAGTTATTTTCAGAAACGTCCTCCAAAACATTAGAAATGCAAATCCAACAATTGAGGACTACAACATCCTTATGACGCGAACAGACTCTTTCTTGTCTGAAGATGAAATACAGTCTTTCCATGATTCTATACATCTATTTCCAACAAACGCTCAAACATTGGACCATAACAAGTAAATGATAAAATATTTAAACACTCCAGTTGCAAGATCAATCACAAAAGACGACACCACATATTCTACATTCTCTTCAGATGAAGAGCAACTAGAGTGAATTGTCTACCTCTGCAAAGGGCAAAAAGTAATGTTGACTTCCATCCTTTGGGTTTCAGGAGGGCTTGTTAATGGTTCCCTCGGGGAAAACATATCCATATTCTACAAAGAATCAACTTCACCTCCACAACTTCCAACATTTGTAGTAGTTGAATTTCCAAAATACATCGGGCATGCTTGAGATGAAACAAACCCCACTCACTTACCGATTCCAGCAATAAAAATAAACGGTCATACGCAAATTCCACTAAAAATGGCTTGGGATTTAACTATACATAAATCTCATGGTATGACTCTGCCACAAGCAACGATAGACATTGGAAAAACTGAACGACAAGGCCTCACGTTCACAGCAATTTCAAGAGTCCCTTCACTACAGAATCTCTGAATTTTCCTTGCATTCAGTTTCGACCGTTTCATGAAAATGAAAGACAACAAAAATATTGCTCGCAGAAAACAAGCAGATGAACGTCTCCGTTCAATGTCTCCTACAGACGACCAACTCCATTCCATATGTTAACATCTCCAAAAGGTTTCCACATATCATCAACTCCATAATATTTTCATCACGTATCATTTCTACCTATTACCAACAACTTAATTTACTCATTATTGATACATAGTTTAAAATATTAAATTCGTTATATAATTCTTAACTATTTTCTTCTAACATTTTCTATCTTTTGAAACAGAACACATGGACTCAAAGATATCATAGCTACAAAGCCACTGCATTCCATATATAACATCTCGTAAAGGTTTCCAAATATTATCAACTCCAAAATATTTTAATCACACAACATTTCTACCTACTAACATTAACCTGATTTACTCATTATTAATAAATGGTTCAAAATATACATTCTTGATATAATGCTTACCTATTTGCATCTAAAAATTTCTTTGTTTTGAAACAGAAAACATGGACTCCCAGATATCAAAACTACAAAACTACAGCACAGAGATAGATGCAACAATTCATTCATTGCAAGAGATACAAAAAATATTCCTATCAGTTCCAAATCCAAATGTGCCACTATACAGACTACGACCAACTATAGATTTGTTACTTAAAATAAAATCTACTATCAAACGTATAATCCACATACACGAACGAGATAAATTGAGAAAAGCAAGAGCAGAATGGCAATCCAGAAATAGGCACCTGCAATTCCGAATAAATCTCTAATGGTGTTCAGTCTACCATCGATCGACCTGCATCTACGACTGAACATTTCCAATCACATATTACAGGTAACTTCAATTTCAATGAATATAATTTCTTTATGATAGAATTCACACAAAACCTCAATGAAGTCAACTTGAACAAGTTATTTTCCATTTTCAAATAAATATATATTCTTCTAATTTCTCAAAAACAAATTCTCTTTGCAGGTTGCTTATTACATCAACATATCTCCTAACTCTTCACCAAGCTCAGCATCAATCATTTTCTTCATGATACACTTGTAATATTTTACAAAAAATACAATTTCATTGCAAAATACTAACATGCAATGTACATTTCTACAATTGCACACTCTTCAAAATTACATTTCAAACATTGTACATTCTTAAAATCTCACATAATAGAAATAAATTGCCATCAACTAACCTTTCCATTACATATTTTACTTATTCTCAACAATATAATTATGTATTCTTTTCAGTATCATATTATTACAATATTAAAACTCCTAATAAATATAAAAAAACTTCAATAATTCATTTCAAAATTTTTACATTTCAAAAATTCACAATTTTTTTTTTTTTAAATAAGCACAATCTCTTTCACATTTCTACCATAAATTTCTTTTCAACTATGAAAATGCAATCTCTATTTCAAACATTATACATTCTATATACATATCTCCAATGACATTATAATATAACTTTCTTTTCAACTATGAAAATGCAATGTCTATTTCAAACATTATACATTATATATACATATCTCCAATGACATTTAAATATATTTATATATATATAGACATATCAAATTAATTACAGCTCATCTCATTCTACCATCTTCCTTACGGTGTTTCCTTTGCAACATTAGGTGCAATTGATAGTTTTACAATATTCAATATTTATTTTATTTTTTTAAAATGAAAATAATTATAATACATTTGGATTTTACTTTGAAAATTTTGCATTTTAAAATTATGATTTTATGTTAATAGAAAATTATTTATATTTCACAATTTACAAGATAAAATTAATAATATTTTATAATATTAAATATTTCTTTTATTTGATAACTACAATAAATTCACATTTCAATTGAAAAAATGATATTTTAAAATTTTAATTTCATGTTAATAATAACTAAAAAAATCTTTTTTATAATAAAAATAGATAAATTAACCAAAGTTAAATTTTCTTAACTTAATACTAATATCCTTGAAAATCCCACATTACTATTACATAAGACAAACTTGTAATAATTTTGGTATGGAACATGTAACTCTCAAGCAAACAAGGTGTCAAACCCTTTGAACTATGTATTTAATTATTTTAGAGTGCTTTTGATTTCTAGCTTGATAAGAAAGGATTTATAAATTAATAAAGATATATTGTAATATAATTATTATTTTTTAGATAATGTCTATTGAAAAATAGTAGAATATTTTTTTATAAAAATTATTGTTAAGAAAATTTGTATATTTTTATTGTTTCATATACATTAAAAAATAGAATTTATAATATTAATTTTATTCTGTCTTTAAATTCATATGTTTTCATATACTAGTCAAACAATTGATTCTCTTCATAATCATTAGATTTCTAGAACATAACAAAATCTGTTATTCAAATAACATTGACTCCATAACAAATTATTCTATTTACTATAAATTTATAAATATTTGTAAACTTATATAAATAACTTCTCTAACTATCATTGTCTACAAATTCTGTAACTATAAATGTCCATAAATTTTCTGGTTATTATTCCGCGATCAGGGTGCTACAAGATCGATGTCGCCGGCAACACCGTAAGACAAGTGGCGGTAGTGTACCATGCGCATTAACTATGAAAGTTAAGCCGTCCATCAAACGATTATGGAGCCATGCAGAGGGATATGGGGATGATCATGAAATTAGGAAGACAGCCTGTGCTGTGAGAAGCTTGGGGTAAAAACCATTCTAGGGTTGGTTTCAAGCAACATAGTTCGGTTTGCCAAACAATATCTTCATCTGCTAAAAACGATGAATTGCGGTGGGTGGAGACTGGAGCTTCCATAATTCGCAGCAGTTTTGCTCTAGTGCTCGGGTATGTTCTTATTCATATCAATCTTATGTCGTTTGTCGTCAATATTGATATGTATCAAGATAGTGCAATATCTGCATGTAAAACATTGATCTTAACCAGTTGCTCTGTGTCCATACCACCAGAGGCTATTGAGCCTTGCTTTCGGGATCCTTGTAATGATGGGTAGGTTAATGACTTTTCTTTGTTTCCTGTGAAGCGCTATTACTATCTGTTCATGAGTTGTCAAGTCATTTCTATAGGTTTCTGTTTGTTATATTTGGGTTCTAGAAGTGGGAGAAAGGAGAACCATTATTTTATGCGGGCTTCTAAGTTGGGGTATATGTTTTTCTGTCATGCAATTTTTGTCGATCCTCTTAGCAAGAGGCGGGGTATTATGCTTCAAATCGGCCATTTACATGCTCTCTGGTCTTTCCTTTTTATGAATTCCTTTAACGCTAGGAGGCAGAGTATTTTGATGCTAATCTGTTTGGGGTATAAAGTGTTTATCCATCTGGGTTATATAGTGTTTCTCCATTAGGGTTTTAAGCTAAAACTTTGCCTTCCTTATAATATCGGTTTTGGTTTTCACTGTTACTTTTTTATTGTCTTGACTCTGGGTTATTACTGGGTCTGTCTTTATATCCATGTTAAATTTAGGGGTGATAAAATTTTCAGACTTCCGTATCTATTAAGTCAAGAGGAGCAACATAAGTGTCCACAAGATGTTGGTCAGAAGATAGGAAGATTAACTATTATACCTTTTCTCTTCCATTATACATGATCTTATATTGTTAATCCAGAGTTAATTCATAAAATTACACAGTCCAAAACAATGGTTAAGTGGAAAACGAGACAGACAATGGCTCAAATTAAAGAAAAAGGGAAACAAAAGATGATAAAACCTAAATTTGAGACCAGAAAGAGAGGCAGGAAGACAAAGCAAGAGGTCTTAGTGAATCTCTCGACAGTATAGTCCCTTGGGAATTCGTCTCAAGTCAGGAAGGTAATTCATGGTTCGGAAAGAGAAACTCAAAGCAATGAGGAAGACAATGAAGCAGAAGCAGAAATTCTGGACTTTATCACAGATCCTAGGAATACTAGAGGTTGTATTTCACTGTTCAATCAAACAGTCAATACATATTGGATCATGAATTGTCTTCTCGCTAAGGCTATCCAGAGTCTTTATCCACAAAGTGAGACTCAAGAACCAAAAATGTTGGAATTGCTTCAAGATATTGATATTCAAATCCAACATATCAAGATGACTCAGTATCAAGCGACGGACCGTATTGGGAGAATTGAAGACTGTATTGGACCAATTGAAAAGCAGATTCAACAGTTGCAGCAAGCAGACATGCAAGGTTCTACGGTGAAGGACCCAGCTCCAATTGAGTTATCAGATGGATAGTATTCTTTAATCTTAAGTTTTTATATGAATAATGTTTTTTTGGACAGTGCTTTGGCTTTAAGTTGCTACTTTGTAAATGGTTTAAATAGAGAACTAGCTAATGCAGCGAGTAGAAGAATGAAACATTTCCAATTTTGACTGGCTTTTAATGCATTAAGGTGGCCAACAGACCTAATTTCCTCCAAGCAGATTGAGGTCACTAACTTACTATCTATTGTAATATGCTTTAAGATGATAAACAAAAAATAACAAAGTACTACCAAATGGACAAAAAAAAATAAAAAAAAAAAATCTGTAGTTATTATTACCCACAAACCTGAACTTCTTTGTAAATATCATTACTCATTGTAGGTATTAATACCCACCAGCCTTAACTAGGTTGTAGGTTCTCCCTGTATATTTTCTCACTCTAGATTCTTCTCACGCTCCTGGATTGTGAAACTGCCATTGCATATGCACGCTCACCAACTACAAATTAAGTGACTTGATACTATGTGTATGCGTTTATAACAATGGTAATGAACACTGTTGGTCAAAAATGGGAGATTTTATAAGTTTTATTTATTTATTTATTGTTTTGAGATTTTTTCTCTTTAATTTAAAAATAAAATAAAAACAAATTAAAAATACAACTGAACAGTGAAAGGCAAATAAATAGTTACAATTCGGCTGTGACAAACATAGACATTACAGAAAATGGGAGCAAATGATTGGATGAAAGGAATTAAATACCCTACCCCGTCTTCCTGAATATTAGAGAAGAGTTGGTGATGCAACTTGCAGTGTACCACCGTATGGATGGAGGTGGGCAAAGTGATACGAAATGTTGGTGGGCAAGTGGGAAGGGGTGAGATTTTCAAATCAATTGTGTTGAAGATTCCTTGTATGATAACAAGGAATGTGACTACATTCAAACATGTTTATCCCAAATGCATTCCAATGCCTGTACTATATTGACAAACAACATTAATTTGGTCAGTCCAAGCATCTTTATAACCACTTTGGAATACTACGGTGAAACTAAAATCCAGATAATATACCTTGCTCGTATAATTATTTATAAAACGCTCTATTCGTTTTTTTGTTTTGTTGGGCAACCTTATCCACTTTATTTATAATGTTTCAAACATCTCGAAGTACCATATATTCCCCAATCCATGATATTAATTTAACATTATATTAAGAAGATTATTGAAAATAAATTCAATAATTTTACATGCATTGGCAACTTGTTAGTTAAGCTTTTTGACCTATCAAGTTAAAATTATATATGACGAACTTTCAATTTCTTTCGCTTCAAGAAAAGCACTAGATTTGGCAGTGGGTTACTCTAAGTTTCATGACATCCCACAGGACAAACTTCTAATATTTTGGTGTCAATATAAAATACCCAGCTTCCAAATTGGTCTCTTGGATTTGTCTCCTTGCATGATAGGAAAGGAGTGATGTCCATAAATAATGGAATATTGTAACTTTTGCACTAAATCAACAATGCCAGTCTTTTATTCTTTTTTATCATTTTCAAGTTTATTTTGCAAAAGTTTACATAAAATTACCTTTCTTACTCAAGGAGAGAACAAGTTTCAGCTTACTAGAGAAGACAAAGACATGAAGGGAAAATGGAATAAGACCTATTCGATAAATGAATTTGAAATTTTAGTAAATGTTTCCAATTATGTAGCAGTTTTGCCATTGTGAAAGCATCGATATTGAAGGTCAAAAGCGTCCAAGTTTCAACTTTGGGGACCGATAAGGTAGACGTCCTGAATCAAACTTGAGAGAAAGGACAGAAAACGTGGAGGAAAATACTGTAAAAGGGGAGTGGTCAGAATCACTATTAGGGTTGGGATATTGAATTTAATATGTGGTGTATATTAGTTAGTTTGAGTGAGATTTAGATTTTATTAAAATTTAAGATTATTGGAGCTAGATATT
The DNA here is from genome assembly GCA_034641835.2 of Pinus albicaulis. NCBI lineage: Eukaryota > Viridiplantae > Streptophyta > Pinopsida > Pinales > Pinaceae > Pinus > Pinus albicaulis. Next base: position 891,928,466 of record CM076581.1, read on the forward strand.
GATGATGGAAGTTATTATTTGGAATTAAATTATTTAAAAACTAAATTTTTAGTGATAGTATTTCATTACCAAACTTCACACAATTTTGATAATAATATATCATTAGTAAATAAATAGTTTTCTATCCAATAGACACTAATCTTGATCTGACCTAATAATAATATCTCATTAATGAATAGATAGTTCTACCATGCAAGAGACAAGCTCACTCTAACCTTAACATGACCTAACCTCAATCGAATTTAAATAAACCAAATTTTTTTTATCACGGAGATCGTCTCCTGATCTGTACGTGGGCCCTCTTCTGGCAGGAAAAGAATTGGTATACGCCATGGAGTCGACGTATCAATAAATACAAGTGCGGACATACGCCATGGAATCTGAATCTTGAATTATTGAGACATGGTAGATCGGGGAGTTTACCTGTGGAACAAGTGTAGGCAATTGTACACGGGCGTTCTGCACTGTTATTATTCCATACAGTTCATGGTGTTGTGTTTATATGTTTCCATGTGAACTCTGCAATATCCTCTCAAACAAACCCGAGGCCGAGCCTGTTGAGTTTCCCAGTTTTGTTAATTTCCCGTTCAAGGATTGGACTTCGGCGGGATCCATGGAAAAAAAACCGCGACGACTGAAGAGAACGGCGAGAGGATTGAGCGTTGTGACCGGATCTGGCGGAGAGTTAGACGGACGTGAGTATTCGAGAAGGTATTTAATGTCGACGGAGCAACCTCGGAGGCTGCCTTCGTCGCAGTACAAGGGCGTGGTTCCTCAACCCAACGGCCGATGGGGAGCGCAGATTTACGAGAAACACCAGCGCCTGTGGTTAGGAACGTTTAACAGAGAAGAAGAGGCCGCCCGGGCCTATGACCGAGCAGCCCTCAAGGTCCGGGGTCGGGACGCCACCACCAATTACAGTCTGGTGGGAGACGGCGATCTGGAGGCCCAATTCATGAGGGAGCACAGCAAGCAACAAATCCTGGAAATGCTCCGAAAGCACACTTACGACCAGGAGATCATGATGATGACGGTAGATCGGTCTGCAACAATGAATAACGCCGAGGCGTCGCGGGAGGTGATCATCGGATCCGGGCAGGGAAGAGTATGTGAAGAAAAGAAAGGGCACCTTTTCGATAAGGCCATCACACTCAGCGACGTCGGAAAACTGAATCGCCTGGTTATTCCCAAGCAATATGCGAAGAAGTATTTGCCTCTGGACGTCAATTCCAGCGAGAGGGGTATGCTCTTGAATTTCGAAGATTACACGGGGAAAGTCTGGAGATTCCGTTACTCGTATCGGAACAGCAGCCAGAGCTACGTGTTGACCAAAGGGTGGAATCGGTTTGTGAAGGACAAGAAACTTGAAGCCGGAGACATTGTTTCGTTTCACAGAGGATCCGCGCAGCCTCAGAAGCTGTACATCAGCTGGAGACGCAAGCTATCGGATCGGCCGCTACTGGGAGTCAGTGATCCCCAGTCCCACCAATTCAACGTGAGAGCAGTAAACGGCTCGTGTTCCTTGAATCCTTTCAACTCCGGAACCCAGAGCGCCATTTTATATAATGCCCAATCGATGCCCGTCTTCTGGTCCACTTCCAGAAATCCCAATACCTTCCTGCAATTCAATTCCAAATCCATCTCCCCCCTCATCACCAAATTCGGTGATGTGGATACACTGTTGTCTGCTGAGAATCATTGCGTGTTTCCTTGTTATTGCCCTCCGCCGCCTAATAAAGAAACCGACGTGAGACGGGAGCAATTGCGCCGAAGCATGGACCAGAAGTCACTCAATTCCGGTGACGGAAGTGACATCAAACTACCAAAATATTTGGTCAGCCCGCCTGGGCTCTCCGCAGCACAAGAATTGGACACGCCAGAACAGAAGGCGGAACCCGCGAGCGAGAAAGGAGTAAGGATTTTCGGAGTGACTTTGTTGGACAGCCACAGATTTTCACGCCAATATCTCCGTTAAATCTCTTACGTTGATGAATGGGTGTAGAGTCGTGGGTGTTGTTGAAAATGGATTCTGCTCATCCTGTAAAATTGAAATTGAATCCGATTTGAGTTTTATATGATCCGAGTTTTATGGCAGCGCTTCATTTCGAAAGATGTAGTTCACTGGCTGAATATTTGGAAAATCGATTAAAATTACCAGAGTGATCGAAAATTTAACTGATCTAGGTCATCTACTAAAAAAGAATACTACAAAACTAAGGCACTCTAATGGAGTTGACAGGTAAATATATGAGATATTTTGTCTGATCTATGTTGGCTTGTATGATTGGGTCAGTTTAACTATTAAATGTTTCTAGTTTTTTAATTTTAAAGATATAATTTTGGTAAGATTTTGAGCTTTTGTGGTTTAAAAGCCTTTTTTTTTAAGTATATAAATGGTTTCAATTTCTGAGAAAACTTTTATAATATATATCATTTGAAGTTTAAAATTTCTAAAAATATCACGAAGTTTTGATTGATAAATATAATTATTTTGAAAAAAAAAACGTATAGGTTAGTTAAGAAAAATTTTTCTAGATAATAAATTTTTTGATAAAAAATTTTGTAACTTTTTGGAAATTTAAGTTACAATTCTTATATTTAAGATTTTGAATATTTTACAAGTTTTGATAATACTAAATCCATTTCTATTATTATTAAAAAAAAAAATTCAAACAAACTCACTATTAATTAAAAAAATTATACCAATTTTTAATAAAAAAATACAATCCAAAAACAATTATCACCTCATAAACCATGCCTATCAATGTATTTAACAAAATGTATGCTTATATCCATTGTTAAGTCAAAAGAATGATCACTTAGTATGACGCCAAGATGATGAATGATGGGAACCGAGGATAATGATGTGATGAGGATCTAAGCACATAGAAATGTGGATTTTATTTTGGTTTAGAAAATTGATCATAATTAACAATGTCTATAATATAATTAACAAAATGTATGCTTACATAGGCATACATTGTTAAGTCAAAAAAATGACGCCAAGCTGAATGATGGGAACCGAAGATAATGATGTCGTCACGATCTAAGCACATAAAAATATGAATTTTATGCTGGTCAAGAAAGTTTGATCATAAAGGATGTCTAAGAATTTAACGGGAAAACTATGAATTATCAAAGTTCCTTTAAAAACTTAATAACATTTTTAATAGCTTCATATGAATTCTATATTTGTACTTTGGAATTGCCTCTGTTACTATTATTCCCCATGCTTCTTTTTTTAACTTTTATGGAGTTGGAATTTCACTTTTGTAACATTGAAGTCGATCGTAGTAGGATTTTGGAGCAAATTTTGGCTTATCATAAACTTAGATTACATAAACTTCTGAACTTGAAACACAATCATGATACATAATCAAATTGTCATTACATATCTTATAAAAAAAATTATTAGTGTATCTTTACTATAAGGGATAAATAAATGTCTTATGTTGTGACCAAAAATTGAGAGATGTACCATCTATATTTAAACAAAAATATATAGCATAAGTGTAAATATTTTTTAATATATGTCCAAAACATTGACTAGACTCATAATTGTTCATAACTAGTCTTTTAAATATCAAGAGTACAAAACATCTTGTTTCAAGTAGAAAACAAAAAATATATATAAATCCTCCAATTTATTCCACGAGTACAAGGTACATATCACTTCAACCTTCACAACTGAATTGGAGCTATATATCTTAAATGCACATTCATGCATGCATATATAAAAAGTTGATGTATGTAAGTCATAACTTCTGTGTTATTCAATAACTCAATTGATTATGTTCAATAAATGACACCCAACCCATTAAATTCAATAAATGAGACCCATCCCACTAAATTCCTCATTAAAATAGATCGAAGCACAAGGATCAACCATAGCAAATTCCGAGTTATTGGATCATATCCAAATCACACACATTCAAAATTAAGAGATGGCAATCCATGTCAATCTGTGTTACCATTCAAATTCAAGTGCAAAACACTATATAAGAATTTCAACCATTTCTAAATTTGCATTTTTTAAATTCAAACTATTCACTAGCCCTCGAAACATACCATCAGAAAAAATTTCACACTATATTCAAGTTCTTTATTTGAGTTTTTGCACGGTATGTATTTTATTTTATTTATTTCAGTTTTTGCACAATATGTATTTGTTGGAGCAAGGTCCCCTCAAGCACACTTTTTGATGTAATTTTGTATAATTTTTGTATATGCACGTGACGCGAATGAATCAAGAGGCTTTGGGGCGGATTAAAGTCCCTATTTTTTATGTAAATGGGTTTAAGGGAAAACTATGGGTCTCAAACCATGGTTTGAGACCATAGTATCTGCGCGCAAGAAAAATAAAATAGATAGATCAAGTCTAAGGAAAGTAGTTCAATTAAATTAACCTTGATATGAGAGTATGATATGTATGCATCTGTAATACTTTTGTAAGGGTTGTCTGGGTTGGCTAGGAAGGCTCCTGTTGGCTGTGTGTGCGGAGACCTAGTCGTGGTTGTGTGCGAACTCCGCTGGTTGTGTGCGCAAAAGGGTTATGTGTAAGGGAAAGAATTATATGTATTTAAAGGATATGAATTAATACAAAGGATAGATTTTGGCAAACTTACCGTGTTATTGATCTGAGTTATTTACTGTTTCTGTTCGATTGAGATCGCAATGTTTCATATTCTTGATTTATCATTACACAAGGATATATGTTATATTTATGTATGCATATTGATGAGTGATAAATATGTTTAATTAAATATGATTTGTTTAAATCTGGATCTGGTTCTGTTATGCTTTATCCATGTTGAAGCGATCTACGACTCTATCCTATTCTATGAAGTATTGCGAACATCTGCTTATGATTGACCTAAGTCTATTATCAATCTGCTTAGGACCACTTCATTATTTCCTCCCTCGAGGTGTGGAAACCTGGTTCTAGCACCCCCCCCCCCCCCCATATTGCTTCGACTGAGATTTTGATATGCGTAAGCAGGTCATTGCCGAAAGGGATAGTAGTTGGAGAGTTTGTTGGTTTATCCATAAAATCTGAACCTAGGACATGACCCCTCAAGCCAATAAATGGTTCTGTTGTAGGGACCAAGATCATTTTGAGGGAGATTTTATGTTGTGGCATCCTTCATGAAATGAATTGCAAGATTGGTTGGATACAAAGATCCTTGAATTCGCACTCCAAGAGAATCGAATTACTAAGCTATCTGACGAACAGTGGGTACATAAATATATTTACATAGAAGTGCATGAAATATTCATGTGCTCCTTTGTAAACGAGCTACATGAGTGGTTGTCGCGCTTAGTTTAATTCAATACCTACATAAAATACGACGCAGTCACTGAGTGGACTCTTGAATTGATCCATCAAGTAGAACCGTTAGACAATAAGATCACCCGTGTGGTAGATCATTAGATCAATCACCTATTAGGAGGATTTGTGACTGAGTTTTCCATTGATCAATTTGTGTCATATTTTAAAGAAAAAAGAAGGTTTTTCAAAGGCCCTAGAGGTAAGTTTCTGCACTCACCAAAATTTTTGTTTAAAATTCTATTACGTGAACGGGGTTGTTTGTGCGAACATATTTCTTGAATGCCTCAAAGAGGCCCGACTACGCGCAGTGGAAAATTTTACTACGAATATTTTGAAAATTTTATTTATAGCCCTCTCAAGCCTAGATCTGAGAGTGAAGATGAACCAGAAACTAGTAGCTCTAGTGATTCTAAAGGAGAAATTTCCTCACACCAAAAACCCTTGAGTTTTTTTCCAACCCCATCCAATCCACTTCTGCACTCACATCAAAGATCAACCACTCCACCGCGATGTCCATCTCCACCACCACCTCCACCTCCACCACCCCCAAAAGTATATACGGTTGCAACAATGAAGTTACCAAATTTCAAAGGCATTGGAAATGAGGATACTGACCACTTGTGGTTTGTGACTGAGGTTGTATGGTAGGCTCAACAGGTTAATAATATTGATATTAGGAAGGCGCAGTCGGCTACTACTTTCCAAGATTTTGCATTAGATTGGTGCATTAGGTATACTCAAGAAAACCCTAATGCGACCTGGGAACAAATAAAATCTGCCATAAAAGAGTAGTTTAAGAAGCCTAAGTCATACGCGCAACTGGTGAAAAAAATTAAGGAGATTCATCAAGAGGCTAATGAATCTATATGGGAGGTTGATCAGAGTTTGAAGCGCACCATCATAGATGGTGTATTTATCATTGATGATACTCAATATAAGGAATGGTTCATTGCTATGTTGGTCCCACACCTGTGCTAACCCTTAGGTCAGTAAAAGATTTCCACACATCCTGAGGCTGTGGAGGTTGCAATGAAACTGGAGGCTACCCAAATACCTGTTACACTGGCATAGGGGAGTCACTTAATTAACCTATGGTATAGCACGTGTGTTCGTGGCATACTAAACAATACCCTCAAATTGACTACATATTGGAAAATACCTCTGAAAATCACTTTATTTAACCCCCTACCAATACTAACCCATTTCATTTTCCAAATTTAAAAAACCCCTACTTTCACTAGATATTGTAGGTATCCTTTTTTTCATTAACATTTTTTACACCCCTTTATATTTATATCCTTAACATAATGACATGATGCTTCTCTTATGACCCCACATGCATTCTACAATTCACCTTTCTTCTTGTGATATACATAGGAGATGCATATTAGTATTCTCACAATGTGATTACTCAATCCACACTCAAGCACATCTCACTATGATTTGTGGCATTTAATGGTCTAAGGCATACAAAGATCAACCATGTTTTAGGAAGATTGAGTATGTGCATGTCTATAAAATGACATATAAATAGATCTATATGATGATGAAAAATCAATTGATCAATATTTATGAATATGTTTGCACCAAATAAGGTATTCAATCATAAGTCTAGACCCTCTTCCCTTTGAAAGCTTCTTGTTCAAAAATCCAAGGACAACCTCATGTACTCAAACTAGTGTCTTATTAAGGTGGAACAACAAAAGTTACAGTTTCGGAGAGTTATATAGAGAAGAAAAGGCAAGGTGAGGATGAGAGTTATGAGACCCTCTCTTTTCTTTAATGAAAAAAAAACATTGTTCTCTGTTGTTTTTAATTTAAGTGTTTTAATGAGAGCCCCATGGTATATTTTATTAAGATGTCATTTGGAAATGACCCATGTGGATGGCATTAATGGTTTTTTAAGCTTGGTGATGTGATTTAAAGAGCTCTTTCCGCTAATTTTCTTGTTTTTAGGATTATCAAAAAGATTTTGTAAGCATTGTCGAAAGTTTCCCCTAAGTTCAAATGGATAGTATTATGTGGCTATGTTTTATGAACCTTCCCAACATCAACATGCTAGGTAGGTCTACCCCCAAGTTTTTCAGTAAGTGTCTTTCAAATATGGTATTTCACATTTCGAGGGATATGTGGGGTCACATCACTATCTTGGTTGGATTGGAGAAGATTTAATAAGCCCAATATTCACTAGGGTAAGACAAGAATTTGTTTTCCAAATGATACCAGAAATTTCAAGGCGCATTTGGAAGCACTAGAGATGTAGTAATAATTACTATAAAAACTATAATCAACAACCTTAAGATGAATCTTCAGTCATAATTACTGTAACTATACTCAACAACCTCAAGATGAATCTTCAACAGTGTTCACAAAAGGGGATCATTGTCACCATATCACAGAGAAGATTGTTGCTATACAGATGTTAAGGTGATTGTGACAAAAGCAAGATTCCTCATGTTGTTATTAAACATTAGTATAGAAATGTGAAACATGGTCACTCACTAAAACATACGTCACATTTTATAGATTACTTCCCTTGACAGTCTCATTATTATCTATCGACAAAATTACTAAAAATGTCATTTTCAAATCAAGGTTCTCTTATGTCACCAAAGGTGTCAAGGCATCATGACGATATTAAATGCTCAATCACCATGCTCAACCATACTGCCTCAAGAATCAAATCTTGCAGCAACTAACTGAAATTAAAGTTTTTAATAAGCTTTAGAACATGCTATCTATGAAGCACAGCTAGACTCAAGACTTATTTGCATCTAGCTATACAACTCAATACATCACAATCCCAGACAATTGTATACTTTAAGGCTTGGTCATTAACACACAAGAGCATAGACTTCCATTAGTTCTTTTCACTTCCACAGAAACCCTTGCTTTAGAAACTCAATCTGAAATCTATTCCATGATGACAAGACTGTGATGGAGAGGAAAAATTCTGTTGTTTCTGATACACACTGATTAATCACCTGAAGAGGAAACATTTAATACATCTGCAAATTCCAAACTTTTGAATTGGGAGTGATCAAACTCAATTTTAGTGTGATGCCAACTTCTACCTTCTTGGCTCAAGATCTTCAGTATAGAGTTCAAGATGCCCATGTAATGAACAAGCCTAGATTAGCAACACTTCCTACATGAACAAGTGCATATGAATTCAGGGTGTTGAAAAACACATCAAAGTCTGCAAAGTGTCAATTAAAAGATCAAGAATATTTTTAGTTAAAAGACATACACCATGCAAGTTTCAACATAATCACCTTTATGTTTGTTAGTTTCATTCTCTCTATGAATAATATTCGGAGGTCTTATCTCATTATCCAGTCCTTGTTCAAAAAGCAGATTAGAGACTATAACCACTTCCATCGGAATGTGACCAACAAGATCAGGTGATTGATCCTTTCCCACAGGCAATATAGCCTAAAGAAATGATAATAAAATTAGAAAAATATTCATACATGTAGGTATGCTCATGCTGAACTTCTATATTGTGCTTTGTACTACTGAGTTCTATACTTTTATGGTTTAACTCTAAGTCCACATAGGCGGGTTCTTTCCCAATCAACCTCAAGAACTTGTCTAGATCATTAGTTGTAAGTGCTGCAAGCATGGGAGAAAAAACACCATGTTTAAAGTGACGGCTAAAATATTCTCTACATCAACATTAACCAAATAGTAAATATATGCACTAACATTTAGAACACATACAGTAGTCTATGTCCCAAGTTGCAACTCCATGCAAAATACACAAATGAAATTTCCTTACAAAGTTGAAAGATATTTGTTCTTCTAGCTTTATCATTTCTGTTTTAAGGTACAACTTAATTTTCACAAGAAAAAAATCTAGAAATGATACCAACCACAAGGATATTTGCTATGTAAGTCATTAAATGAATATCCCTGAGGATTGAAAAGTACTAAATATTTTGAGTAGAAAGCAGTAACTGGAAAAAGGTCCATATCCATCAAATGCTACCTAAAACAAAGAGTAGAAGCATTGCCAAAATATAGTAACATATAACTCTAAAACATTATTACACAAACTTTTAGATAGAAAAGGAGTAAGACAATAATGTACAGATCAAACAGATAACAACCATAAGTCATGACATTGAAATGGCAAGCAAGAAAAAGTGGTAGACACCAAATAGATAACAGTAACGATAATAAGTGATGACATTGAAATCGGAAATGATATTATGTTAATGACATAACATATTGAAGAATTCAACTATCACATTATTCACTTCAAAATAAACATAAGGACTTGTCTGGGAAAGCCAATAACAAGGTTATATAGACTGAAAAGTGATTAGAGGAGAAGGATGTAACTAGTGGAGGTACATATGGAGATTTAGAAAACAAATAGAGTAACAATAAACATTCAAAAACACATATGAATAAAGGAAACAAGTTGAGATTGAGAATACAAATAGGGATATTCAAGGTTTAAATCATTAAATAGGCAAAGACATGCTAATAACTTATTATGATGATGGAACATGATTCATACTCTGACTACATAAATAGAAAGCAGAGAGTAAATGAGGTGAAATTGAAAGAAAAAAACTGGACTTTAACTGTGAATGAATTCAAACTAAAATTAGGAAGAAAGGACTTTAAAATCATCACAGGCATCAATTTTTTCCTCTCTTAGGTACCTAATACATATATTTGGACTTTAGATCATCACATGAAGCGGCTTTTTGATCTCATACTTACCTAATACAATTCCTTGCAGCACATGCATGCATCACCTCCACTACCAAACCCAAGAACCTGATGCTAAGTTGTCTATTGTACAAGATAAAATTGTTGAAAATGACGCAAATCTCTTCCCATAGCTGCTTCCACAGTAAAAAATAAATCACACACAATAAAACTAACAACGACCAACCATAAACTATTAATTGGAAGGAAATTACAAATGAAGGCAACACTAAAAATATAAATAACTCCTCGAAGTTTGTACACTACCATAATCCCTTTATTTTCCTCTCTAGTTTCTAACAATTTTCTTAAATAGAATTTTGATTTCTCGATTATCCCTAAAATGAAAAGTATTGTACAGACGACTACACCTAGCAATTGATTATGTAGGTAATTCCCATTTTGGGAATACCAAGTTAACCACCTATACAAAACGTAGATAATAGTAAAGGTTTCAAAGTTTACTAAAGATTATTCATTTTGATATAATGGCAAACCATCAACACAAAGTAATAGTAATAGTGAAGATTTGGAAGTTTACTAAAACCTATTGATTTTAGTATTGGATTAGATCCGTACCTCTAAAAATCTATCACTTTAACTGATTGCCACTCTAAAAATATGGTACTAACCACCTATCCAAAACAACAATAAAAATTTACTAAAAAAATCCCTTGCCCAAATAAATATCACCTTTCATCATAATGCTAGTCAAATTTGTCAAAGACGCCACCTTTCATCCACTACATTTTGTCCATGACATCGAATGTAATGCTACACAAATTTGTTAAATTGGGTATGGAATTCTAAGAAAATTTCTCATGCAAATGCTTCGTCATGCAATGAGATTGCAATAATGAAGAATGTATACAATAATGGTTACTTTACCTTATAGCACATGCATGCATCACCTCCACTAACAATAAGCTATATTCAATTTGCAGCCATTTTTCAATAAGCAGACTATCTACTCTTCTAAGTGTGTTGGGCACAATGATTAATGCATTTATTATTGAGCATCAAAATTTCAATCCCTGTTGACTCTTTCTATTCACATATAACACAGGTTCCACCAATAATGAGGCACATGATAATCAAAATCACAGAATAAAACAATATAAGGAATCTTAAAATCACATTATAAATATATCTCATTAAATACCATTTCTGTTAGGGTTTACATATGAGAGCGTCCCTTCAAGTTCCATTTCATTGGTGACTGGATCCCTTTGAACAACAGCTTTCAGACCAACACCACAACTTCCTCGACCTATGGTGTAAACTCCTCGAGGTGCCACACTGATCATGTGTTTCAACAACTGACTCTTTGCAACTCCAGGATCTCCCATCAAACAGGCATGCAAATCACCTCTTATTTGCAAGTAAAACATATATATGAGCAAGAAATATAAATTTTACTTTGTATAAGACTCTAGAGACCAGGTAAGGGATAATAACATGACATTTTTCTCAGACAGTCACCAATGGGATAATCAAGTTTCTATGTAACAGCTCTTCAGTAAAAGAATTATACCTTCATTCCATCCTTGCATTTTCTATTTGGGGCACCAAACAGAAAAAGAAGCAAGGCTTTTCTGACATCCTCGTGCCCAAATATTTCTAGAGCTAAAGAACACGCAATATTGTTATAGAATTCCCCATCCTTAGCAAGAAATTCTATTTTTTCTCGTTCATCACCTTGTAAAATGTACCTACAGATATTTGATATTAATGAATAAAATAAGCAATATAGAGAAAACATGGATCAAATAAAAAATTCACTAAATGGCACATTTTAAAAAATTGCATATGCTAGACATGTGCAACCAAAGAAAAACTTCTAATCTACCTGCACTAGATGTGGAAATTTACATATCTATATAACGCATACCTAATGGTATATTAACTTTAAAGAATAGCTTTTGGTGGAAGGATCCATCATATTGGTAAACCCACTTATTAAAAAAATACATGCATGATGTGGCCTGAATGTATTGATGACTAATGTCTTGTTGCACGAGAGTTGGTATCCATCTATTTTTACCACCATCATCAAATTTGTTAGTGTCAGAATATGAATTTTTCCATCAGTGATCAAAATCACTCTCTTCATATTCATTTTAGGTGTCCCACTCATAAATTTTTTATCATTCCATTAGGTCATGTAAAAAATTGATTCACTGATGGTAGCCCTAGTCATAAATTCTAATTTCCATTCACAAATTATAATTTTTTTCCCCATCTTCATGTCTTTCTGAACATAAAAAGAAATTTTGAAAAGCTTATTTCACTATGTCTTATGTCATTCAAATTCAACCATGGAGTCAGGTCATTCAAGGTCCCATTAGGTCATTAGGTTTCATTTCTCAAAGTCCAAAAATGCATCATTCCATCTCATAAGGTCAACAAAATTTGTGAGAGTGATCCAAATAATGTCACTTTACCATGTAAAGATGATCTCCAAGATGGTTTCCAAAGTTGTAATTTGATTTCAAGTGTGAGCTTCATTCCAAGATGTAATTGTAGGTCAATTCAAATGTAATAAGTACTCAGTCTCCCAAGGCTGCAAAATCAGAGTTCCACATGCCAACACATCAAATTTCAAATACAAAAAGTGTCTACTTCATCAATTGATAAAATGTCAAAGGGAGATGTCTTTTTTCAAGGGTGCCTAAATCGTCATTTTCCACAAGCACTAAACCCTAATTTCCTCTTCCAATGAGCTAGGGTTTTCTATGGAATTAGAGACATATGAATAGAGGAGGAATAAGGTAGGTCATATCAGTAAGTAGGAGATTATTTCAAACTTATAAACATCATGTCTCCATCATTTTCCAGGAAATCATTCCAAGAGTCAAGCCATTTTCCACTCATAGGGCCTGTTTTACTTCAAACTATGTTTTTGACCAAACAGAGATGAATTTGACAAAAGTGAGAGAGGGTTTTGTCCATCATAGGACCAAGATGAAATATCCTTCTGCTTTTACATAGGTGTCATGGTTTGGGATAAGTGTCAAAAATACAGGTGCCATAGGAGATTTGCTTCGCTCCTGGAGTGACCTTGGGAAAAACCATTTTTCTCCTAGATGGAGTGTCCAAATGACTTTCTTGATAAGTCAAATGACAACTAAATTGGAATATCTTTCCAAATAGCTATCATGAGCTCCATTTGGAGCTGAGGGAGGCCTCTAAAAGTTTCTTGCAAGAGCACACTTCATTTTTTCACCCCCATCCTGCACTTTTTTACTAGACTTGGGAGAAATGAATTTTGAGGAGCTATACTTGATCATTTTGAGTGCTTGATAGGTCAATTGTGTAGCCACGAGAAATATCTTTCCAGCAAGCGACCATGCGCCCAATTTGGACTCCGCTAAGGCCTTCAAAAGTGGAATTCAAGATGGCATTGTGCATGGCGGTGAGGCACTGCGCATATGAGCAGTGCGTTGCGCATAGAGCATTTTTCACAGTGTTAAATAACATTTCGATGTGCACCTGGGTTTGGCACTACGCATAGGGCAAGACTCCTCCAAATTTCTATAAAACTCCTCAAATTTTCTTCTCCACCTCAAATACAAGTAAGTTAACCCATATAACTACCTCCATATTTGTTTCTGTGCTTGTGTTTGTGTTTCATGTTGGCTAAAATTGCAAGGAAACTCTAGTTTTCCTTTGCCTCTCCCAAAATCCCCATTCCCCCTCACAAAATTCCCAAAACCCTCCTTGTTCCAATTGATTGCCCCTAAACCCTATTACATCACCCTATACCTCTAAATACATTAAACCTACCCCTACATCCTTATCCCTAAGTCCCTACACCATTTTCCATAAAAGCCCTAATTTCTAGGAATCTCACTATTTTCCCTAGATTTCCCCCTACCTTTGACCTGTAATTGTATTTTAATTTTCATCTCCCTTAATGTTTTCACCTTCCATCACCTCAAAAGGTTTCATAACATTTTTCCCCATCTCCCCTAATTTTTGTGGCCCTATCCCTATCCCCTAAAGCACTCATTTCATCATTTCCTTCCCTGCTCCCATTCCCTTCACTCCCTCACTCACTCTCCCTTTTCTTTCCTCTCCCATAGGGTTTGCAAAGTGACAATAACAAGCATGGAGAGAGAGGATAGAGATTACAGGGAGGAAGCACACAATTATGATGAGTTTTAGGAAGATGATATTTTACAATGGAGAAGGCCACACAAGGGAGGTTGAAAACATCAGGAAAAGGCCAAAGACAAGATGCCTCAAAAGAGCATTGGAGAAAGAAAAGCAAGAAGCCCAAAGTCTGATCTCTTACCAACAATTGACAAAGGAGATTGAAGATAATAGAGAAGTGTGGCTTGAGAGAGTCAACATTCACTTGGAGAAGTTGCTAATGAAGGCCAACAGAGACAATCAGATGCTCTGGCACATGGCCCATCACTATCAGACCCGGAACAAAATTTGCAATATCAAGGTCAAATGTATGAAGGATAAACTGAAGGAGATCCAGAAAGGTAAGAAGAGAGGTGACAAAATCAAGATACTTACTGATGCCTCCTTAGCTCAACTTGAAATGTGATTGTGGGCATATCCCACAAAATTTGAACAATTTTGAAAAAAATTGGAAATTTTTTAGTGTTTGGGAAAATTTTAAAAAACACAGAAAAACTAGCTCTATGTGCAGTGCCTTGGCACTGCGCACTCTTTTGGGGCATCTAATGTGTTGTAACTCCTAGGGATAGCCTTGAGTTGTTAAATACCAGTGCCTAGGACATATTAAGACAATAGGATTCAAAGATAATATTGCAAGATGATGGGAAGGAACCTCTTGTTATGAAATGATGATTAAAGCTTTTGATATGGGTCCAAGACATCAAAGACAGAACACTAAAAATAATGATATACAATTGTGTAGCATAAGGGTCTATAAGCATAAGTCAGAAGCAATCATGAAAGTGAACTGTTGTGAGATGGGCCGAACATGAGACCAGTAAACAGTGAACAAGATAAATGAATATGAGCAACGGTGAAAGAACATGAGGAAAATATCAGAGCAGGGTAGGCTTATACAACATAATAATCCACCCTCCAGTAATACAAGAAGAAAAATGGTATGTGAATAGAACTTGGAACAGAAACCATGCCTCGATCCATATTTAAAATGTTGAAGACAAGAAGATATGAGTATCATTCACGATAAATTCATATCTAACAAATTCGAATATTCGCATTCCGAAAGCTATGATAACAAGAAAATGATGAAAACACAATGAACATTTATATTTAAACACTACTGAGAAAATACATATTGTTACTCATCTCATTTGGAATCCAAAACAACAACATAATAGCTTCATTTCTTTTCCTCGAAGGGGTCTTCAGACATATACTAGAAGATGATCTCAAAACCTCACAAAGGAGAGAATTCATATGAACAAATTCTTCTCTAAAAATCTGGAACCCTTCCTTATTCTCTCATTTCATCTTTTATATCTACATAGGTGAGCTTCGAGAGAAGATATTTTCAAAAAAAAATATTCTCTAAGGATATTTTATGTTCGTGGTCTCCATCAACAAAAACAAAACTAGTGATGAGGAAAAATGACCTCTCATCGTAAACAACCTAGCCTAACAAAGGCCCTAACTAAAACATAACAGTAAATGAAAAATAAAGAGTGCATAGGGTGAAATGAAGAATTCACCCAGTTTTACAATTCATAAAAATAAAAGTAAGTAGACCGCGTGGGCCAAAACATGAGTGTCATTTGTCATGATGCTAAGGGGTGCTTGATGGCTACTGATGTGGCTGAGCTGATGAAGAAGATGACCCTACTTTGTGACCAGAGGGAGGTAGAGGCTGAGGAGTAGCTGATGATACTGAAGTGCTAGCATACTCACTACATTTCTGCCACGCAGTCTCGCTTGGATCTGGCATAGTGACAAACGTCTCAACCAATGCCTTATTATCTGTGAGATTGGTATAGTCTACTTGGATGGCTAGAAATTTTCTAACCTGGCAGAGGAGGAATAATTCCATGCTTAGAGAAGCTATGATCGTGTCTGCCTTTAGGTGAGCAGTTTTTTCCAGAGGTGAGTTGGAATTATTCATGATATCTGACTTTTTCTATTCTTAATCCATTAGCTTGGAGAATGCGAAGGTCTCTGGGTGCCAGCATGATGGGAGGCATGCCTCCACTAACTTACTCCACTCACGGTCGAACTTCTCTACTCCAATTGAAAGTAGTTTCAAACAACCTAATGCATTTGCATGAGCGGTCTCCCTCTCAACTGCTCTTCTGACCTCCATTACCCTTCTGAATCGATCAATGATTCTTTGTGCTTGCAATTCCTCTGCACCCAATTTATTCAAATACCGAATATATATTTTAGCCATTATGGCCTTCACTTCTCCTTCTTCTCGTCCTTCCTACAACTGTGCTTCAAATAAGCAAACTGCAAGCTTCTTATCATCAACCGGGGTGAGGTAGTTCCAATGCTGTCTTATCTCTACCATTATATCGATCCAAATTAGGCGTCTGGCTTCCAAGAGTGTCACGTTTCCCTTCATTCAAGTAGTCAAATCTTTGATGGTCTTGTCTTGTACCTGTTTTTATCTTTGAAATTTTTCGACTTCAGCCTCTAGGGTCATTACCACCTTCTGATTTGTTGCCAACGTAGCTTCCATCTCCTATAATATTTGGCGAGCTTTTTCGTGCTTCATTTTCCGAAACCTTTAAGTCTGACATGGCCTTAGTCAATTGTTCTGGGGTGGTTCCGGGCTCATTGGATGTTAGGGCTACGCACACATTTTGGTCCCATTTTTCCTGTAAGTCTGAAAATCCTTGTTTGAGACTTGATATCTCTATGGTCTTCTGAGTATTTCCCCCCTGCTCCTTAGCCAGCGAATCATCAAGAGTCGATTTCTCCTTTTCCACTTGGATTAATTTGTCTATTTGCACATGCTCCCCTCTGGGTATATTTAACTTCTTCTTGAGCTTAGAATTATCCATTTCCAGATAAGTGATGAGCTTCTGCCAGACTTCATCCTTGTCGGCCCCTCTGTCCTTTACTTCTTTCCTTAGATTTTCTAGCTGGTTGTTTATCGCTCTGGCACTAGCTCTCTCCCTCTTCTGATTTTGTAATACTGAGGCATGTTTCTCCTAAAGTTTCCTCAAGGCGAGTGTGAGTTTCACCACCTCATCTCGCAACATGTCTCCGACACATTTTTGCAAGCCAAGCTTATCTGTTAGTGGGATATTGCCCAAGTTCAAGGCGATCTCCAGGGCTTGGTAATGGTTCCCATCAGCCAAGGGTGCAACACTGCCTGTGAAATAGTAAATATAAGTTGTTCCTTGTCCATTTCTAGCATTGTAGTAAGTCGAGTATGATATTTATCTACAAACTCGGCCAATTCATCCCTTAGCCTCTCTTATGTGGTCTTGCTTCTAGTGTTAATTTCCTCTCTTACCTCTACTCTGTTGACTAAAACTGCCTGCGATAGTCAAGAAGGGTCCGACGAAGAGGCACCGTCAAAAGTAACCATGAAACCTGCCTTGTTTTTTCCAGGCAACCCGTATCAGGAAACCTCTTCCTGTGGTGGCTCTTCCCATACCATCTCTGGTCCTTCTGTCCTCTGTTTCTTAGAGGGATAAGATCCCTCGTCCATGTCCATGCGCTCTTGACTTCCTGAGGCGCCTAACTCGTCTTCTTGTCCCTTCTTTTCTGTTTATGTGGATGCATTGTCACCCCTCCCTTCTGTGGCTGAAGACTCAGCCTCCATCTGTATATCCAAAGGCCATGTATCAAGGTTATCTCTCCACTCAATGAAGGGCCTAGTCTCATGTACATAAGCAGTGGAATTTATTTTCCTTTTCGTATTGGAAAGGACTCCTTTCGGGTCACAAGGCCAAACTTTTCCCTATAGAAAATCCATCCCTTGAAGCAACATTTGTACTGTGGAGAGGGCATGCCTCAAGTTTATGGTGAAGGGGCCAAAAAAAGTTGGGATTTTGAGGATATATCCTTTCTTCGTAGGCACGAAGTGGATATGGTCGGCCTTCTTGGCTTGATGGATGAACTCAAGGGCAAAGATTAGCATATTTGGAAACACCAGCAAATGGTAGGGAGGTACTTCTGTGCCATAGACCCTAATTTCAGTGTAATCATCATACAGGTACTAGTCCCCTATGCTATCTTCCTCATTGAATTGCAGCAAGTTCTTCTGCTTAGGAAATATTCTGGGCAGAGGATTTTCATGTATTATGGTATAGGCTATGGACATGAATTCATTTAAAAACCTTGTATACCCCCTCCCCCAGGCTATTGACGAACGGAAACATTCCACTCAAAGACAGTTCTTGGTTGGGCATTTGTCCTGGAGAGTTTCTCTAGGCCAAGGCTCTCAAACTTATCAGCGTGTTCAAATAAGAATAGGTAGAATACTAGAGAAAAAAACCTAAAAGACCCAATAGAGGGAAATTCCTAAAACTGGGTTTGAATAACAACAGCTAGGAAAACAAAGATATTCAGAAGCATACCCTTTTGCATCATGAGACATAAGAGAGATATACATTCTTTTGACACTCACTTGACTTCTTTAACACCTAACAACCCAGAAATGAGAGCTAGGACCGGCTACACATTGTCTTTGAAAGTAGACAAAGGAAAAACATCTGAAGGCGGAAGAGCTTTTAAGAGAGAATCCGAGAGAAAGCTAAGAAATTCGATTTATTGCTCCCAAGGTAATTTTGAGAATTTGCAAGAAAGGGACAACTCAGAGAACTCGACATAATTTTGACTGTGAGGAAAACAGAGGGCTTTCTTTATGAGTTCAGGTGATATGCAGAAAATCTTATTGCCTTAAGTAGATAGGAACAAGTCCATGTGCTCGTCATAAGCTTCACCGAGCCAACTAATGAATTCGGGAACTAGGTAAGCAGTTGGGGAAATTTGGTAGTATAGACCTAACCCAAATACTCTGAAACTATCTTGACCCTTTAAATGACTCTCGAACAGCTCGGGTCTAACATGAGATATGCTGAAAGGGTAGAATGGGTCATGAATTCGCGCATAGGCATCAATAAGGGGTTCAGGTCCAGGGACAACCCTGGCATCATTGGCTTGTGTGGTTTTAGGTTCGGATTTTCTGGACTTAGTTTTCCCCATGACCATTTGAAAAGCAAAAATAGAAGGAAAACAGTGAGGCGGAGGAAGGACTAAATACCTACAAATAGTGAGGAATCCCAAGGGGAAAACGATGCGGGGGTTTAAAACGACCTGGTACTAGAGTTCAACCTTTGCTGCATGACAGATTCATAAAAAACAAATATTTTACCAAGTCTAGGAGTAAAATGAGATTAAATCGATCCGAGATTTGCGGAATAAGAGGCGAGGATGAAAACTGTAGGGCATACGTCATAAGGATGTCGATAGTGGGACACGTGGCGATAGGTTATTGGCTTTCTGGAGCTGGGTGGGTGAGAGCCACGTGCCGAGTTAAAGCATGTACCAGTTTCGTACTGCCTTCCCTAGGCTTACCTTACCTTTACTTACTTGCGCCCAATGCAATTCTTGATGGGCCCACGTTATAACTCTGACGGGGGTTCATGAGGGCCTCCTGCTATAGTCTACCACCCCATGGAATGTTTATGATTAGTCCACCACCGGGTGACGTCACCTCCTTCAGGGTGTAGGCCTTCCCATCCTTCCGCCTTTCTTTGGTACCCCCAGAATACCCCACTCATGCTCCCTTATTTGGTGCCTCCACCATATGGAACATGAATTTCTCATTAGACTGTGTTGTACCTCAAGTTTCCTATCTGCACTTGTGCCTTAGGGAATTTTCCTGTCAAAGCATCTTTCAACTTCTTTACCCTACAATCCTCGTGGGTTTCTTCTTCTTTATTTGGGCTGCTCTTTTTTCCATGGTGTAAGGGCTGGTTAAACAACATTGGCTCCACCTGGGGATAGCACGCTCGTCCTTGAGCGTGTCGAGAACTTCACAAACCCTTCAAAAATTTCAAGCACTCCTATGATGAAACAGTCAGAAAAAGTAAATCTGAAAAAGACAAGTATATGCACTATATATAGAAGGCCTCTAAGGCCTTTGTCAGTATTGAAAGTATGGTTTCAAAAACTTCCCATTTACGGGTGCTTCAATAAAATCACCTTCCAGATTTTCCAATACAAAGGTATTTTTACCTTTTATTTCGACAATCTTGAATGGCCCGAACCACAAGGGGTCGAACTTTCCATGCTTAACTTTATCTGCTCTCCTGATATCCCATCCAAGTACCAAATCCCTTCTTGCATTTCTTTATCTTTCACGTTCTGATCAAACATACCTTTCATCTTCTCTTGATATTTTGATAGCCTACTATTTACTTGGTTCCGAGTCTCCTCCAACTCAACTAGTTGGTTCATTCTCCTAGTGAGGTCGTTCGATTCTTCTTGACTGTCTTGGAGAAACCTGGTGACAGGTAAGGCAAGCTGAATTCGAAAAATTGCTGCTCGGACATAAACAAGTTCATAGAGGGACTTACCTGTAGACATTTTATTGGTAATATTTTTCCCAGAGTGCAAATTTTAGCTGAGTCCCAGTTCTTCTGATTTTCGCTTATAGCTTTCTTCAATGCTCTTACCAAAGTTTTATTAGAAGACTCAACCAGGTCATTCCCTTGAGGGTAATAGGCTGTAGAATGACCCAAAGTGATATTATATTTATGGCAGAAGTTAATAAACTTGGTGGATTTCTGTGACAATCTTAGACGTGCATCCAAACCTTGATATGATATTCTCCTCCATAAACTTGATCACGACCGCATCAGTAGCATTTCTTGCAGGTATTGCCTCTACACATTTTGTGAAGTAATAAATGGTTGTGAGAATCCACTTATGCTAAACACTTGATGTGGGGTGGATATCTCCAATGCCCCACTGCTGGAAAGGTTCTTCAATATGTACTGGTATCATCGGCAGGGGATCAAATTTATGTTTTTCTGCAAACCTTTGGCATTTCTCGCACACCCGAACCAAAGTATGTACATCTACAAATAGCTAAGGCCAAAAGAAACTATCCTTTAGTATCTTATGAGTCGTGGACCTCCAGCTGTAATGGTCCCCGCAAATACCTTCCTGGAATCCAACCATGACCTCCTCCACCTCTAACTCTGTAAGACATAAGAGCAGGATTCCTGAAGGATCCTTCTAGTATATTCGGCCTTTTGCTACAGTGTGTTTCTGAGATTTTAGCCTCAGAGTTCGATACTTTGTCTTATCAAAGTTTAAGGGGCACCTGAGAGTTAAAAGATATTCTATGATATCTTTATACCAAGTACTGATCAGATACTTCATGTCCATTTTTTGTACTATGGTCTCTATTCTGGGTTGTTTCCCCTCGCCTTCAGGTACCTCTCCTCCTTCCATGGTTAAATTAATGCCCAAAGCTTGAAAATTTGACTCAGAAAAGATTTTTTCTAACCTTTGTCACTTGATGAGCTTGGTGGAGCGGATGTCTAGTTCGTATTCTTGAATCTTGGCAATCCATTTGCCTCTTTTTCATTAACTATCTCCCTGGATTAGGATATCTTTCACCGCAGCTATGGGAACAAAAATGGTTATCGTAGACTACAGCACATACATCCGAAAATCCTTCAGGGACTTAAATAGGGCATACACCTATTTCTCTAGAATATTATATTTCAGCTCTACATCTCGTAGTACTTGGCTGAAGAAAGTAATGGGCTGCTCATACTCGTCTACGTTTTTCTGTAGTAACACTACAGCTATTGTGTGTGGAGACGCAAATGAGAATATCATAAATGGGCTACCATAGTCAGGACCACCTAATACCGGGACTTCTGCAAAATAACTTTTAATTCTATTGAAGGCCTCTCATGATTTTGTCGTCCATTTGACTTCGTTGTTTTTTTCTCATCGTTTCAGTGATGTGTCGAACTATTTCATCATAGTTCGGAATAAATCTTCTTAGGAAATTTATGCGTCCCAGGAACACCTGGACCTCCTTCTTATTCCAAGGCAATGATATGGCATTGATTACCTCTACTCTTTTGGGGTCAATCTTCACCCCTTATTTCGTTATAATATTTCCCAGTAATTTTCCTTCCTCTAAAGAAAACATGGAATTCTGAGGATTAAGTTCAGCATTGTTTTTTGAAAACACAGTGATATCTTCCAAGTATATCACCACAAATTTGTCCTACTCCCCAGCAAATGAAATATCCATTGCTCGCTGGAAAGTAGCTCCTGCATTTATTAGGCCGAATGGCATTCAGGCATACATGAACGTTCCCCACGGTGTAGTGAATTTCATTTTATTTTGATCTTAAGGGAGGACTGCCACCTGATTATACCTGGCGAAACCATCCATCATTGACATCTAGGAGGATCCCACCTCCTTCTACAATATGTGATTCATCTTGGGGAGAGGGTAGTTGTCCTTGAGAGATGCCTTGTTCAGATTCCAGAAGTCTACACACAGCCTTATCTCCCCATTATTCTTTCTAACCGGGACCAGGTTTGCCACCCACTCCGAGTATCTCAAGGGAACTATGATCTTGGCCTTCAACAAATTTTTGATTTCTTTTTCTATGGAGGGAAGTAGTAGCGGATTAACCTGTCTTAGTTTTTTCTTAAGAGGCTTAGCATCCTCTCTAAACGGGATCTTATGATGTATGATTTCCACATCAAAAAATTTCAGGTCTTGGTATGACCAAGCGAAAACATCTTTGTAAAATTGAAATAACTGGAAGTATTGATCTTTATACTCCTCTAGGACTCCTTTAGACAGTTTCACAATTTTCGGATCTCCCTTTGTCCTAATATTTATGTTATCCACTTGTTCTTCTTGAATAAATTTATTTGGACAAATAGGGACATCATTCTTGTCGAATAATCTTTCCAAGGGCACAAGGCCTCTATGTATAAAATTCCCCTTTAATCTCAGTACCCGATGTCCTGTCACTGTCTCTTCCCACTTATTCTGAGGTTGCTCTTCAATTCCCTCCTCTACAGCATCGATGACCAGGCTAGAGAATTCTCCGACGGTCTCTATAAAGTGTTTCAATTGCTCCTCGTCCTCAAAAACTGCTAGTGTTTGACTTTATCTGGGATAGAGGGATGGTAACACACTTCCACCTCATATCTGAGGAGCGGGTTCACCACTAGCTCTGAATCTCCAAAGACTTTGAGGCTCTGAATGTTCATGTTCTTAGTTGTTTGCAGCCTCAAGAGCAGTGCTTCATATTCTGCCACATTATTTGTAGCTTAATACTCCAGCTTAAAAGAAAAGGGTACCAACTACCCTGTAGGTGAGATCAGAAGGACTCCAGCTCTGTTTCCTTCCCTTGAATTTTCCCCATAAAAGTGCAGAGTCCATATACCCTTCTCTTCATTACTTGCAGATTATTCTAGATTCAAAGGATTGAATGTTGGTTCTTGTAAAAAATCCTTATCCTCCTCCAACATCAGATACGAAAACTCTCCTTATTTTCTATATACTGAGGAATTGACTGAGTCATCAACTCTAGTCACCATCTTCACAAATCTGGTTTCCCAATATAACCTCCTTTCTTGTTTGCCGAATACTGGGATGGTAGCATAAGTGAGGTCAAGTTTAATTGACCCACCTATATTAGTCCCCCACGACTTGGAAAATAACATCCCGAATCAGGCTAGAATATCAGCAACCACGATGTCCATGACTACTCTCTTAGCAGGGATCTAAGCCAATTTCACCACCAAGTCCTTAATCATTCCCAAACATTTAACTCTTTTGGAATCAAAAGAATAAAGATATTTGTATGGGCAAGTTATTTTTAATCCTAATTTCTCCATGACTGACAAAGGCAACAGGTTATGTGAGGCCCCTGAGTCCAACATACACTTGTGCAGCAGTAAATCATGGATGACCAAGGATACATAAAACGGTGGGGTTGTTGAGTCTAACTCTTCGACATGTGGGCCAAATACTACCATCGGTATTTATTCCTGAAGGTTGAGACTATCTGGAGGGAGGGTTACTCCATGAGGGAGCATAAATTGTGACACCTAGGCCTTGTAAGAAGGCTACTTCAAAATCTCGACTAAGGGGATAGGGATTTTCACTTTCCCCAATTCTTTTTGGAGGTTAAAAACAACAGGATTATTTTCTGGGATGACTTCTTTGAGTTGTTCTTTAGGGGAGACAGGTGGCTTTATGACAGCTAAAATATCTGTAGCATTTGCAAGGGTTTCAGGGACTAATTGTTTGGTGGATAAATCGTTCTTGTAGACAAGAAGGATCTCCCTAGTATCACAAGGATAGCTAGAAACAAACAGGACAATTTGTAAACTATTTTCTCTACATTAGATATGATTTAGAATTTTCTATGATGAAGAAAGGACCTACCTATGATCCAATGCTAGTTGATTTATTCTTTCCTGTTGCTTCAAGAAGTCACCTCTTAAGATCTGCAAACAAATACATAGAAGAGGATCAGCAGCACCTGCAACATATACTAATTCAAAAATCACAAATCTATCTTAATGATCAAGGAATTTAAGAAATAAGCCATTCAAGTAAACACATAAACAACTTATTTAGAAAACAAGATCCAATTGTATTATCTTTAAATAAAAGAAGGATTCTTACAACCGCATTCGCCTTGATGTCGTACAGGTCCTTCCGAGGGTCCGGAACAAGCATTTTCCTTAAGTCTGACAAGTCCTTCCACTCTTCAAACCAGCCTAACTACGAGTATGTAATTGTTCTCGCAACTAGAAAAGAGTATGTTTCTTCAGCAATTCCCTTCTCTATTGTAGCTACCAAGTACAAAGCAAGTACTAAGTGTATACAAAATGCATAGATAAGTTTTACATATGTGAGCATGTACCCTTGAGACTGAACCGAAATGTCAATTTATAGGAGAAGGAAAGTGGTTATAGCTCCAAAATGGAAGGGATAGAGTCCCCTTATCAAGGGATTAAGTTCCAAAATCCAAGGAATAGGCTCCTTTTATGAAGGGATGAATGTTCATGAATGGAGGGAGTGAAGCTTCGACCATATAACGCCATCTAGAAGCTTCCAGTTGGGAGAATATTCGACCAGCTGGGCTTCTAGAATTTAATTTTTTGCTCATTTTACCTTTTACAGGGGTCCGCAGTTTTAATACACAAAACGTGCGGTGGGTACCGCAATTTTTCTTTACAAAAGGTGCGGTACCGCCAGTAATGGCTAGGAAAAGTGTGGAGTTGGGTTTTTTATGATTTTTATGAGATTTTCTCCAAATCCAAGACTTGGATTAGGAACTTTGGGGTTTTTTAATTCTAAGGGAGCATGATATAGGTGTTGATAGACCCATATGAATAGCTAAATGTCATGGTGACAAATTTTAGTGTAACAGATTGCCCCCTAAAGCACGAAGTCTGAGATAATTCGAAGAGTGAAGTGCTTTATCATTCCAAGGATTTGCTTGTGGACGCCGGTTGGAACCTGTAAAAACATTCAATGCAAACATATATGTATATATATATATATCATCGCTGAGGTAGGCATTCCCGTACTCAAAGAAAAAACTAACTAAATCAAATCTTAACTAAAATGTTCTGGTATAGAAATGATTCTAATATTACATCAATAGTATACATAGTATGGACTCAGCCATCTGTCATGAATATTCTACTGCATAATTATTAATAAAACTCCTCGTAGCTTGGATGGTGGAAACTAGATCCAGGGTCTTGATTTCCGCTACTCGAATTAGTACATTTCTATCCATGCGATTGATTTTGTCGAAGTCTAACATGGTAGAAATCACTTGATCACTAGTCAATGATGCGAACTATTAACAAGTGTGAGAGAAACCACCAATAATGACAATGGCTCTCAAATTACTCAGCACAATCCATGAAGTGTGAATAAATGATTTGAAGTCGAACACTTCATGGAATCATTTGATCAAAGATCAATGATGCAATTTTTCATCGAAGGTGAGAAACCTTCCATTAGGGCATGCAAATTTCAAGGTACTGAAGGATTCTAGATCAACTTTCTAGATGATATGTTGTCGTCGATAGAAAGTGACCCGTCGTAGGAAAGCCCACGACACGAAACCATTAGATCAAGTTTTGTAGAAATATTTTGCAAGGACTGACTCTAGGATGGTCAACGCAAATGGAGACACATGTTTGCAGATGAATGGTTTGTTTGAACTATCCTCTTGAACACATAACGACACTACAGAGGGTTTGGCTGAAGACTTTCAATATGGTTTGATTAACTAATAGGCAAAGGATTTTCCCAACCTAGGTAGAAGTGTGACAGAAAGTGTCATGTTCAAGAGTGGTATACTACTTTTAATCAAAGTGTGACAACTGGATCCATTTTCTCTCTTTTTCCCCCACCATTTCTGGCAAGTACCTCTTTATTTTTGACAAGCTTGAGGAGGATAACATTTGCTTCTTATGTAAGCTCATCCTTCGGATGATTTCAATTTAGTTTAAAAATCGAACCCTAAGAAGGAGTGGTTCGTTCCTGTTTGTAATCGACAGGTCTGTTAGCCCCCTATGAATTCCTTGACAAGCAAGCAAGGGGCTAGATTGTTTTGTGAGCCTTCAGGGAATGCATTTCTCTTGAAAACACATCATCCTTGAAGAATTTTATGTCCCCTGCCTCTGACTATTCCCCTCTATTGTTCTTCAGTCAATAAGCCTCACGGATTGAAAAAACATGTGCTCCAAATGGCCTTTATTCGCCCTTTGCATCCTTGCAGAATGCCCCATTTTACCCCTTTTTCCCCCTTTGTCAAAGTCCCCCTTTTTCCCTCAAAATTCCTCCTTTACTCCTATATCTCCCCAAAATCCCCTTTAAATTCTACCCTTACCCTTTGTTTGGCCAAATTCCCCTTTTTCCCCCTTATCGTTACCCTTTCCCAATCTTAAAATTCATTGAAAAGGGCCCAAAAAACCCACTTTGCAACATTATAATAGGGCCTAGCCCCTTTTTCGCCAGCCCCCAACCACTTCCCCACATGACCCACACCCGGGACCAAGTGTTTAAGCCCTGGGTGCTCATCGCAATTGGAGCCGTCGGGCGGGCGTTTTCCTTTGTTACATTGAAAAATCCCGATGCGATGGGCTTTCATTAACAAGTCCCGCGATGTATTCTGTACCATTCAACTATCACATAGATCCGACGGTCAAGCACCAATCGCACTCCCCACCCAATCGCAATCGGAACCTCCTGTTATCACTCAGGTTTTCCTTGAAGTTGTAAGAAAAGGAAAGTATACCCGAGGTAACCACAAACCAACCTTCAGATGCAAAATCTAGCCAATCTGCATCCAGAGAGGGCTCTCTCTTTATAATTTATCTTTGTTCTTCGAAGGTTTTAGGCTAGTTATAGATCCAAGAGTTTGTTTGAAAAATGGTGGAATCCACAAACTAAGGGCAAGGTTGAAAGTTTTCAGTCCATTGGGCTATGGAGTCAAAGGATGGCTTTACTGGATTTCTATTCTACACACAAGATGGTTTTACAGGGCAAGGTAGCTAGACAGAGAACAATCCTTAAAAATTTAAAGTGGATGGGATGATTTTGAAGGGATGAAAGGCAGCTAAGAATCTTTCACCATGTTCAAAAGAAAGAAATGAGATGACTACAAACAAAGAGCAATGAAGAATTCTTTATTATAGTAATCAACAATGTTTAAATTAGCAAAGCAAGAGCATTTAAAAATTCATGCTTATAACCAATTTAGAGGAAAACATTAAGAACAATCACATCTGAAATCAGAGTACAATTAAGTAAATTCTGATTCAATCCTTTATGTAAATTATTCAGAGATGGACATAATGATATTATAAACTGATATAAAACTTAAGACAAAGGGTAGAAAAACTTATTGAACTGCAGTCCAACACATGAATCCTGCAAAAAGTCCTGAGCTTCAAATCGTCATCCAGTAAGCCACGAATAAATTTCTCCAAAATGCTTTTATTCCAAAAATCTAAATGTTACAGCAAAGTAGTAGAATCCACCCTCAATACTCTCTTTGAGGGTTTGTTTATACAAGAAATACTTGAAAAAATCTCACACTAACCTAGCCAATAATTTAGGGTGACTAAGGAGTAATTTACAAATAAACCGGAGACAAATGGTCTCGTGGATAGAATAATAAGTAACTGCTGATGTGCTGTTTCCTCATTTTGATGATGTGCTGGAGGTAAGTGCTGAAATAGGGCTTGGTGCTGTCCCTTGGAGTAATTTCTTTGCTTGTTTGATACTCTTTGTATTTACGGATACTCTTTAACCTGTTCAACTGATACTCTTTCATCTGTGCTCATTTTTATCTTTCACATAATAGTAAAAAGATAAAATTCTCATACTAAAGATAATTTTCATAGAATTTCCAATAGGTCATTCCACCATTGATCTTCTGGTATCATAGTCCTTTTAAGTTTCCTCAATGTCTCATCAGCCTCTGTGAGTTTGTAAAAAGTGGGTTCATTAGGAAACAAATACTTTATTTCATGTTCAAGATGAAATAAATTCTTCACCCTGTCATAAATATTTCTCCCTGTTGGTAACATTGTTTCTGTCAAACTGATAGAACTAGCAGTTGTATTTTGAGCATGGATATCTATTTTCTTGACATAGGTTTCCATGTCCATCTCTGTTTCACTTAGTTGCTCAGTTACCTTTAAGAGCAACTCCATTACCTCTTCTTGTGAATTCCCCTTCAAAACTTCTTGGGTCTGGGGGTGCCTTGAGGCTGGCAATTTCAGCTGCTTTCTCAGTGCAGCTATGTCATCATCTTTCTTCTTTATTAATGCCTCAATGCTTTTAATATCTTTGGGGTTGTGACCCAAGCTGATAATTATGTCTTCCAGAGACTTTATTCTGTTATCTTTGGCCTGAGAAGAGGCCTTCTCAATTTGCAATTGGGCGCTTGTGTTATTTAAAGAATCTTGCAGCGTTAGGGCTGCCATGGCCTTATTAGTAAGAGTGGAATACACCATTTCCCCAGTTTGTTTATGCAGCTCTATCTGGTCCAAAGGATGAATGTCCTTTGCCAGGACCTCAAAATTTGTTCTAATATAATCAGTTGCTGACATGGGTTTTGGCACCTTTGACTTGAAGTGGCTCATCATCATTTTGCCTTGTGAAATGTCAAATGCTGACATTAACCTTTCCTGATTATGTGGAGCCATTTTCAAATATTGATCATATACCTTCATTCTTAATGGATCATTCTTTGCCTTTATATTGATGAAAGTTCTTTTTATATCCCCTATATCTGTTTTTGGTGGCCTAAAGGAGGATACTTCAGTACTCAACTGCTTGTGCAAAGCTTTTCCTTTCTACTCTGTATGGGTCACACTAACAGAATCAGTTAGTTGACTGTCTTCTCTTCCATCACAAACACCTTATCTATGATTTCCACATCTGGAAGTGGATCTGGTTTATGTTTTTTGGCTTGATGTATTCCTGAGGACTCTTTAGAAGGAGTAGTGTCTGGAACCTGCCTTTTCTTTCCTATTTCCATGTTGGATGGAGTTTGTAATTCTGAAACTTCAGGATGTTTTACCTGAGTGGGAGAAACTTGTGTTTGATAAGGTGCTCTGGAAGTTTGAGGTTTCTCTGCCATGACTAAAGTTTCAATGACCTGAATTTCAGGTTCCTTTCCTTTGCCTTTTGATTCTGCTACTACTGGTGAACTGCCTTCTTGTAATGTCTGATGTAGATTTGATGCTGAAGAAGTGCCAATGTCAGGTACCTGCACTTGACCACAAGATTCTAGGTCATACTTCTTCTCAAGATATTTCATTATTCTGTTCATTTTTTCTTCTTCACTTTCTTCCTCAATTAGTGTTTCTGCCACCCATTCATCTTGATTGGCATATTGTTCTATTTGAGGAATCTTGTGGTGTATGTAAGGGGATGACTTGTTCTTTATTCTCTTTTCACAGATAAAACCAAATGGGTCATAAGGAACCCAACGAAAACTTCTTTGGAACTTGCAATGGTTTTGTAGTATGTTTTTTGCTTCTTGCTCGGCCTCCCTAGAGTTGCAGATGAAAGGACCTAATTGACTTTTGATCCTTAATTGGGCTTTCTTCTTCACACTACAAAAATGGATCACATCTGAATTATTCATTTGCCTGAAATATTCCAAGGCAAAAATTCTCATGAGCACATATCTTGGCAACTTGAATGGATGTAATTCACATCCATAGATTCTGATGACTGAATGGTTTTGATATAAATACCAATCTCCAACTTTATAAGTCCTTGAAAGTTGCAAGGTCTTCTTGATTTCATTACTGAGCCTTGGAGGAGGAATTCCTGTCAACAAGGTAGTTGCAGGATATACAAAAAGATCGATGAACTCAATATAGGAATATGGAGATTTATGGGAAGAATGAATTATGGGAGACCAAAATATAACTGACCTAGGGTTTCCCTTGGCATCAAGCTTTTTCACAGGGAAAGGGAACTTTTCGGATTGATAGAAGATAATGAGATGATAAATAACTGAGGAATATTTAAAAACTTTCTCATCATCTAGCCTCATGAACTGATCATGGATCTTATTGGCTATGAAGGAGGCAAAGTCATATTTAACTTCAGGAGGTTGCCCAGGAGTAAAGATAGATAGCAAAACTAGGGTTATCTCATCAACATATTCAGTGGTATTGAAACCCAAGACAAAAGATATCATATTTAGGATGAGCCTTCCCAACTTAGTGAAATAATAAAAACCATAGGGAGGAAGTCCCTTAGGTTGATGTTCAGGCAACATGAAATTCTGGCAAATGGACTTCAATTTTTCTGGGGTCAATTGATTAGACTTTTCAATCAGTGCTTCTATAGACAAAGGTGCTAGTTCTTGATCTGGTTCAAAATGTAGCATTGCATTGATAGCCTGGGGAGTAATGTGGAAAAGAACACTCTGGTCAGGGGATATTACAGCTCTCTGAGTAGGATCATAGTTAGAATGGCAATAGTGGATAATTTCTGGGAAAGAAATGACTGAGGGGATGAGATATCTTGAGAGATTGGATTCCCACAACCCAATGAGATCTTGCCCCTTCGAGTATTCGTCTCTGCAGCGACAATAACTCAGAAGGGGGCTTTCATCAAAATGCAAGTCTTTAATCTGAAAATCTTTATCTACTAAAGGTAAATATTCTAACTCTCTGTGGGGGGCATTTAATAGAGTCACATTCAGGGCTGCCGGGGCTTCCATTTTGGTTCTTGTGGATTCAAAAGGGAGGTTTCTGGTTTTTCTTCACAGGCCGGGTGCAATTTCAATTTTAAATGAAGGAAATTAACACAATTTCAGTTTCAGGGGAACAATTCACAGTTTTAAAACCTCAGGGAATGATCTTAGTGATAAGATTTAATCACTAATCCAATGGAAAACAAGGAAAACAGACTTTCTTTTGAAGTTCGAAGCGCTATAGGATAAATACCTATTCTTGGAGGAAAGCTGGTTTTTAACAGGTATCAGGCGGTAGCAGGAGGATGCTTGAACACAGGTCTGGCGGAAATCTGGAGCGAAATCGAATTGAACAGCAGATTTCAGTGGAAATTTGAAATTCGTAGCAGAAAGCGCAGTCGCGTTCAAATGATGAAAATGACATAAAAACACGCAAATTTGTTTTATTTCCAAAGTCAAAAAAGGGATTTTTAGTTTTTCGAGGAGTGACGTCACTTTAGTACGGGCTGACGTGTGGTGGGGGGCCGGGCGGTAAGAGGTTAGTCCCTGCACCGCTTATGGACAAAGGTGGTATTGAGCGCAGGGGGAGCGATTCCATTGGGCGATGGACGCATGGCCGGTGAACTATTCCAATACCACCATTCCCCTGCGCGTTAAAGTGCTGACAAGGGATGGGTAGCGGAATTGATAGGGAGCGTTGATCTGTGGAAAGGCGATCTAATGGTGGAAAGGACGGGGAGATAGTGGGGTGGTTATCACGCGGGCCCGACATAATTAACGTTTAATTAATCATCCCGGGTAGCATATGATTGGTGGAAGGAAGGTTATTAATTAGTTCTGATAACTAATTAATCCCATAATTATAATGGAAATAGGGGTCGCGGCGGGGTTTCGTTGGGTGGGATGCCAAGTGGATGGGCCATGGTGGCATGAGGATCTTTCCGAAGTTTTGGTTTTAAAAATAAAACTTCGGGTTTATTCTTTTTGTATTAAACATATATATCATATGTTTAGAGATTTTCTCATATATGTTTTTTTTATTATATGATAAATTAACCGATATAATTAATTTACCATAGGGGCGGGAGTATTATATAACGATATATTTAACCAAAGGGCTTGTATAGTGGGTTTTTATTTGAATGCACGGGGAAATAAATACTTTGGCTAAACTTTATAATAGATGGGTTTTTTGAGATATGTATGTAAAAGGAGTTATATACTTAGGACAAGGCACTTTCACTAGGGATTTAGTAAATAGAGTTAAATGTAAATATGACAAAGGGACAAGGGAACTCAAAATACTTTGCACATCTAAGAAAGTGACAATTTCTGAAGTAAATTGCAATATCTCATCTTCAACACTTAAACTTAGAATAGTAAGTTATTTTGAGGGATTTTTATGGAATTTTGCATAATTTTCCTACGCAAAATGGGATTTTACTTAGGACAAGGTTAAAGGTGAATGATTATAATGATGAATTATCTCAAGTACTTAGGTCTTTTTGATCATTAGGTCGAGGGTCCGGTCCCTCCAAAAGTCAAGGAAATGCCTTGAGCCCCTTTGATCTCCAAATACCTTAGTACTTTGGGGGAAATTAGTAAAACTTTTAGGGGAAAGTGATGAGGGAGGTTAATGATTTTGACTTTGCTTGCTGTGATTTTCCAGTGTATTTCCTGCTTCAGTATTTGTGATGAAAGTAAAGGATCAAAAACATTTAGCAGCATCATTCATCAGATAAAACTTTTGCAACACCATCTACCTACCCTATCTACTACTACCATTTTCTCTTCTTTATTAGGGTGCATTTAGACTTGCAAACCCTTTTCAAACTTTTCTTTTTACATGATAAATCTATCTATTTCTACACTTATTACATCCAAGGGCTCAGATTAAACTGTTGAGCACCTTTTATTAACTCTACCTATCTACTTATCTGCCAAGATTAAACAGTTTGGTCAGATATTTATTCTCTATTCTATAACATGAAATTGAAATATGAATAAGTCAAGTTTAAACAGTTTGACCCTTCATAAATTGTGGCAAAATTTTGACAAGCTGCACACAATTGCTTTATTACAAAAATGAAATAGTAGTGGCATTTGGATTTGCACACTTTCCTTGGTCTATTTTTTGCTTGGGGTTCATTTCTTTCATTTTCTTGACCAATTTATTTTTCTTACCCTTTGATTTTTCTTTTAGGGTATACCCTCTTTACATTTTTTAAAATTTTTGATTTTTTGGTTTTTCAAGAATATGGAACACCTTTGTTCAAGAAAAAGGTTTGAACATATTCCATAGTTCAATCAAGACAATCATGAAAAATGATACCTATTGGTATAGGAGACTAACACTGGCTCCACTTGGGGATGGCTTTTCCTTGTGAAAAGTCAAGAACAGCAGGTCAGTTGCCTCAAAAATGCCTTAAACTGAATCATGTAATCTCCTTCTTCTGGTAGCTTTATTGTACATATGATAGTGAAAATTTTGAAGCTTAGGGCCTTCACTTTGGGCTTCAACTCCAAGAAGTCACCATCCAATCAAAACTGCATTAGAAAAGGATATATTATGTATAAGTTAGAAAAATCAAAACATCCTAGTAAATAGGATCAAAATAATGCTTCAGCATTCGACCATTGACTGGTCATTCTTCAGCTTCTGAATTGTTCAAATCCTTCAAAAAGTATGTGTTGTTTCCTTGCAAGGCATGTATGATGTAAGGCCCTTTCCACAAGAAATCAAATTTCCCATGTTTCCCTTTTTCTTCTCTTCTAGAATCCCATCTTAGGACTTTATCACCTAGTTGAAAATCTTCTGCTTTAGTCCTTTTATCAAACATTTTCTTTAGCTTTTCCTGCAAGACTTGAGATCGTTGGTATACCTCTTCCCTGGTTTGCTGCAAGTGGATTGTTTGATTAATTTTTCTCTGAATTTCATTTGGTTCCACTTGAGCCTCCTGAAGTAATTTCATAACAGGAATTCCTAAAGATGATGGGAATTTTGCTTCAAGGCCATAAAATAATTCATATGGACTAATCCCAATTGATTTCTTAGTTGTAAGTCTGTCTGCCCACAATGCATTGGTCAGTTTCTTGTGCCAGTTCTTTTTATTTTCTTCCAACAATTTTTTAATGATATTAATCAGGCTTTTATTGGAGGATTCTGCTAGTCCATTACCCTGAGGGTAATAAGTTGTTGAATGGCCTAAAGTAATATGATATTTACTACAGAAACTAATCATTTTCTTTGACTTAAATGCAGCAGCATTATCTGTTATAATCTTTTCTGGACAACCAAATCTTGAAAGTATGTTGGTTTCTAAAAACCCTATAATCACAGAATCATTGGCCTGTCTGCATGGGATAGCTTCAATCCACTTAGTGAAGTAGTCTGTGGCAGTAAGAATCCATCTGTGTTGCCCTAAAGAAGATGGATGAATTTCTCCAATAAAATCTAATCCCCATTGTTGAAAAGGTCTTTCTGTGGAAATTGGCTTTAATGGCAGAGGTAACAACTTTCTTTTACCCTAAAAAATCTGACACTTATGACAAGTTGTTACAAATTTCTTAACATCAGAAAATAATGTTGGCCAGTAAAAACTAGCCCTTAATATTTTGTCTGCAATTGATTTCCAGTAGAGATGTCCTCCACAATCCCCTGCATGAAATTCATTAAGAACTTTATCAGTTTCATCTTTTAATAGACAATTCAATAAGATTCCTTCATGATTTTTCCAAAATAGAGTGCTATCTAAAATACAATATTTCAAAGATATCATTTTTAAAAATCTTCTTTTCATTCTGGACAACCCTGGAGGAGCTTGCAGGTTTAATAAAACATGAATGATATCAGTGTACCAGGGTGAATCTAAGAAAGCTTGACTGATCTGTGGAGTCGCCATCTCCTGATTGTCATCCAGTTTGTTAATGTCTAAGGCTTGGCAATTAGTTTCAGTCATGAGTTGTGCCAAACCTTGACCTTTTATGAGTTTTGTTGGTTTAATCTCAATATCATATTCTAAAATGGTAGCTATCCACTTACCTCTTTTACCTTCAATGCCATCTTGAGTCAAAATATCTTTAACTAGAGCATTAGGCACATAAGCTATCACATGAGAATATAATATGTAAACTCTGAAATCTTTAATTGCTTTTACCAATGCAAAAGCCTGTTTTTCCATAATATTGTATTTCAAAGATGCATCCCTAAGTGCTTTACTAAAAAATGCTATTGGTTTTTCACACCCTTGATCATATTTTTGAAGTAAAACAGCTGCAACTGTGTGTTCAGAAGCAAATGAACAAATAATAAAATCTCTGTCAAATTTGGGACTGGTAAGAACTGGTGTCCTTGTTAAAGCCATTTTAATTTCCTCAAATGATTGTTTGGCTTCTACAGTCCAGTCAATGCTTGAATCTTTCCTCAGCATGTTAGTGAGCAATCTAAGTAATTCGGCTAAACTAGAAATAAATCTTCTCAAGAAATTAATTTTTCCTATGAATGCTTGCAACTCTTTTATGTTTCTAGGATGAGGTATCTGTAAAATTGCTTGTATTCTTTTTAGATCAATCCTAATGCCATCTTTAGAAATGATATGGCCTAAAATCTTCCCTTCTTCCAAACCAAATAATGACTTTTTAGGGTTTAAAGAAATCTCATATTTTCTGCACTTTATAAATACTTGCCTTAAATGATCTAAATGTTCTTGATCTGTTTTAGAAAAAACAGTTAAATCATCTAGATAAATAACCATAAAATCATGCATTTCTTTAGCAAAAGCAATATCCATTTCTCTTTGAAATGTAGCTCCTGCATTCTTGAGCCCAAATGGCATTTTGACATATTTAAACATACCCCATGGTGTAGTAAATGTTGTTTTATCCTGATCATCAGGATGAACCAGAATCTGGTTATACCCTAAAAATCCATCCAGTAGAGATAGCCTAGAAGATCCTACTACCCTCTGAAGAATATGGTCCATTTTTGGTAAAGGATAGTTATCTTTTAAAGAAACTTTATTCAAATTTCTTAGATCAACACACAGTCTAATTTCCCCTGTCTTTTTCCGTGTTGGTACTAGGTTAAAAACCCATTCTGAGAATCTAATAGGAGCTATAATCCCTGCTTCAAACATTCTTTTAATTTCCTTTTCAATTGAGGGTAATAAAACAGGATTTATTCTTCTAAGCTTTTGTTTGAAAGGTTTCTGATCTGGTTTCAAAGGTATAGTGTGTTGAATGATGGATGTATCATAAGATTTCAAATCTTCATAAATCCAGGCAAAAACATCCTGGAATTCTCTCAATAGTTCAACATATTTGACCTTTTGATCTTTTGGAAGAGATTTGGACAACTTAACCATTTTGGGATTTTCTGGGGTTCCTAAGTTGCATTCTTCCATATCAGCTTTAACAGGTTCCATTTTAGGTCTAAATGGAATATCATTTGAGTCAAACAGATCCTCCAAAGGAGTTAATCCTTTGGGCAAATGATTATCTTTCAAATTGATGATTTCTGTCTCATCTTCTATGATCTCATCAGATTCCATGTGTTTCAAATTCTGCATGTCTTTTTCTGTGAATGTGGTTGGGTGCAGCATATGAATTGCATTTTCTCTTGAAATTTCTATTTTTTGTTCTTTTTCTTGATTAGATTCCTCAATGGTTATGTCTTCATCTATATTACAGTTAGAAAACTCATTTTGAAGTGTCAAAAAACTGTTGATTTGATTGTTATTAGCAAATACTTGCCAATTCAAAAGATTGTCTGGTATAGCAAGCCTATGTCTAATCTCAGCTGAAAACTAATGATTAGGATCAAAAGGTAACTTGCATGTGCTAGCAAACATTGCGAGGCTGTGAGCATGCAAATTTTGTTTCCTGGGAATCTTGGCAAGTTGAGCTTGTAGAAATGTGTTGAGAATTTCCACAACTGTTTCTCTGTATTGTTTCAATCTCATGTCTTTTGTTGAACATTCTCCTTTAATCTGTTGAATGATTAGTTCAGAGTCTCCTATGATTGATACCCTAATAGCTCCTAACTTCTTGACATGTTTAAGCCCTAATAAAAGAGCTCCGTACTCTGCCATGTTGTTAGTGCATTTGAAATTCAACCTATAAGCATGACCCTCTGCATGATTATTCTCAACATTATGTAACCAAATCCCAGCTCCTGCCCCTAATTTGTTTACTGAGCCATCAAACTCTAAATGCCATAGAATTTCATGTTCATAATCTTCATCAATTGTTTTAAAATGTTTCTTGACAGGGGCTAGTTGTTTATTTTCTTCTGGTTTTTCTTGATCATCTGGTGTTTCTTTGTTTTCAGAAATTTCTTCAATTTTAACAGTAGTTTTGTTTGTGATTTCCAATTCTGGAGCTTCTATTTCAGTAGGAAGATCCAACTCAACATTGTATAAAATAAAAGAATCCATATCAGAATGTATAGAGTAAACAGGGAAGTTTTCAGGCTTCTCATGGCTACTGACTAAGTATTTCATCAAGGTTTCTCTATATAATCTTTTAGGCTGACCAAATACTGAAATAGTTGCATATGACATGTCCAGTTGAATAGACCCTCCAAGTTTAGCACCCCAAGATCTAGACAATAACATACCATATTTAGGTGGAATATCGGCCACTACTATGTCCATCAAAACAGACTTAGCAGGGTATTGTACCAAAGTAACACACAAATCTTTAATCAAACCTAAACATTTTACCTGACTAGAATCAAATGAAAACAAATCTTTGTACAGTCTGGTAATATCTAGATTTAATCTTTCCATTACTTCTTTTGGCATCAAATTATGAGATGCTCCAGAATCAAGCATTGCATTATGGAGTATCTTGTCATGAACATTCAGGCTTACATAAAATGGAGGAGTTCCTCCACTTTCTGGTTTGCCATTGACCTCAAGGCCAAAAAGAAGTTTGGGTTGATCATCAAGAATGTTTACTGAATCATCCAATCCAGTAATGTTAATGTTTAGGGACTTGGTAATTTAACTTCTATAGACATCATGTTTAGCCAATTCTGATAAAGGAATAGCTATCTTTAGTTTTCCTATTTCAGCCTCTAGATTGAAAGGTTTTTCTGTTTGAGTTTTAGTGTTTTTCACAATTGGGTTCTCTCTATTTTTTGGGTCTTCAATGTTTTTCTCTTTTTCATGAATGAAATTTTGTTTTGAAGGGGTATCTGAACTAATTTCTACTATTTCTTCTACATTTCCCACAGGAGGAAAAGTATTAGATTGTTGTTTATTGTTTGGTTGGTTGTTAGAGACATCTTCAATTATTGGATTTGAAGGGTTGGGAGTTATCCTAGATAAAATTTGTACTTGGGGAATGTTTTGTACAGGGGGGATGTTAACTTTACCTTTGACATTTTGTTTTGCATTTTTTTGTTTACTATTCTCTGGCACATCAATCCGTCTACTTCTCAAATTATACTGTTTATGAACCTCATAAATTGTTGTGTCATAGCCTTCCTTCAAATCAAAAGTCTCACCTGAATGAGTTTGGAATGTTTCAAGGATATGATTTTCTTGATCATCCTAGGATAGGAAAAATTCTGGTTCATTTTTGTCATCAGTTACATTGTTTATTTCTACATCTTCTATAGGTTCTTCAGAAGTTGAACCTTCAACGAAGTTTTCTTGGAAAGGTGGCCTAATGTTTTGGTCAGGGACATTCTTTCCAATATTTTGATTCAGATTTCTCCTAAAGTTTGGGTTTCTTGCAACATTCTGATTATCAGTAAAAGACTTTCTTTCAATGGTCTCCACTCTGTCTCCTAATCTTTCCATACCTTTAATGATTGCATCCAGCTTCTTTTCAAAATCTGAAGGTTCTTCATTCAGAGGCATTCTTCTTTCTGCTCTTGCTCTGGCTCGTTTTTCTATCAGATTTGCTTCTACACTCACCACTATGCTTTGCATTTCCTCTAATGTTTGGGGAGCTCTTTCCCTGAGGGAATAAGAAATGTCAGAATCAAAACCGTCCGGAAATTTAACCAATACGGAGTCAGGTGGGGGTCTTAGGTTTTGAGGAATTGCATTATATGCTTCATTGAATCTAATGATACAATCCTGTACTGTTTCATTAGGTCTTCTTCTTAATTTTTCGAATTATGACAGGATCTGAAGAGGATCTTTCTTCTTCTCCCATCTGTTCAAAAATTCCCTATATAAAGCTGGTAAATCAACAATACTATTTGGAGCAAGGGCCCTAAACCATGTTCTAACTTCTCCAGTAAGACTCTGAACGAAAATTCTCATTCGGACATTATCAATGTCAATTTCATAGAACTCAAAGTAATCAGTCATCCTTTTGGTGTGTTGTTGTGATGTGTAAGTACCTGATCCATCAAAAGGTGTGATCTTACTCTGATAATCTTGGGGCAAAGCAGGAGGGTTGGCTGGTAGCTGTAAAGGGGCGTATCGATTGGCCATTGGAAGATATAGTGGGGTAATAGGAGTTGATGGTCTGGTAGGAGGAGATGGAGGAGTAGAAGGGGTGACAGGTGTTTAGCTTGAGAAAAAGTAATTGAACGTGGAGATACTTCAGTAATTACAGAGATGTTTGAATTTTCTTCAAAGGTTTGTTCAGATTGAATAGAGTTCTGTAATTCTCTGTCAAGATGATGTGAAACAAATCTGTATTGCAAATATTCAAAGAACAATGGATCTAGAACTAATCTGGATAATTCGGTTTCAGAAAAATTCACAAATAAAGATGTTTCAAATCGTGCATCAAAAGGAATTTCATCAATATATATGATTTTCACGGGACAAGATGCGGATCTAGAAAGTGGTCTAGAACTTCCTGAACTCTCTTGACTTCCTCTTTCAGAACTTTCTTGACTTCCTTGTCTTCTAAGAATCCTAGGAATTAGATTTGGATTTTCAAATATTGGTGGTGGATTAGGGTCAGGGTTTGACCTAGTATGTCGAATCCTTTCTGAAGCCAGTTTTCCTAGACTATGTGTTTTTAGATTTTTTGATTTTAATTGAAAGAATAAATACAACTTCTACAAATTCTTCAAGAAATAATGATGTATGATTAAATTTTTCTCAAAGATCTGTTAAAATAGAGAATCTGATTGAATATTTTGAAACTAAGGTTCAGTATATAAGCTAAATCAGAGATAGACTGAAGCAGCATTTATTTACTTTTGCAACTGCAGAGCAAAAGCAATTTCAAAGGCTACCTGGCTGATCTTCAGACTCTGTCCATAGCTTATAATTGAACAATACTAACAAATAAAAATGATTCAGATCCCCAGTATGGTAGCCGCTATGTTATCACTCAAGTTTTCCTTGAAGTTGTAAGAAAAGGAAAGTATACCCGAGGTAACCACAAACCAACCTTCAGATGCAGAATCTAGCCAATCTGCATCCAGAGAGGGCTCTCTCTTTATAATTTATCTTTGTTCTTAGAAGATTTTAGGCTAGTTATAGATCCAAGAGTTTGTTTGAAAAATGGTGGAATCCACAAACTAAGGGCAAGGTTGAAAGTTTTCAGTCCATTGGGCTATGGAGTCAAAGGATGGCTTTACTAGATTTCTATTCTACACACAAGATGGCTTTACAGGGCAAGGTAGCTAGACAGAGAAAAATCCTTAAAATTTAAAGTGGATGGGATGATTTTGAAGGGATGAAAGGCAGCTAAGAATCTTTCACCATGTTCAAAAGAAAGAAATGAGATGACTACAAACAAAGAGCAATGAAGAATTCTTTATTATAGTAATCAACAATGTTTAAAATTAGCAAAGCAAGAGCATTTAAGAATTCATGCTTATAACCAATTTAGAGGAAAACATTAAGAACAATCACATCTGAAATCAGAGTACAA
The DNA here is from genome assembly GCA_034641835.2 of Pinus albicaulis. NCBI lineage: Eukaryota > Viridiplantae > Streptophyta > Pinopsida > Pinales > Pinaceae > Pinus > Pinus albicaulis. The sequence goes on from CM076581.1 coordinate 891,969,575, forward strand.
TTAAGTAAATTTTGATTCAATCCTTTATGTAAATTATTCAGAAATGGACATAATGATATTATAAACTGATATAAAACTTAAGACAAAGGGTAGAAAGACTTATTGAACTGCAGTCCAACACATGAATCTTGCAAAAAGTCCTGAGCTTCAAATCGTCATCCAGTAAGCCACGAATAAATTTCTCCAAAATGATTTTATTCCGAAAATCTCAATGTTACAGCAAAGTAATAGAATCCACCCTCAATACTCTCTTTGAGGGTTTATTTATACAAAAAATACTTGAAAAAATCTCACTCTAACCTAGCCAATAATCTAGGGTGACTAAGGAGTAATTTACAAATAAACAGGAGACAAATGGTCTCGTGGATAGAATAATAGGTAACTGCTGATGTGATGTTCCCTCATTTTGCTGATGTGCTGGAGGTAAGTGCTGAAATAGGGCTCGGTGCTGTCCCTTGGAGTAATTTCTTTGCTTGTTTGATACTCTTTGTCTTTACGGATACTCTTTAACCTATTCAACTGATACTCTTTCATCTGTGCTCCTTTTTATCTTTCACATAATAGTAAAAAGATAAAATTATCATACTGAAGATAATTTTCATAGAATTTCCAATAGGTCATTCCACCATTGATCTTCTGGTATCATATTCCTTTTAAGTTTCCTCAATGTCTCATCAGCCTCTGTGAGTTTGTAAAAAGTGGGCTCATTAGGAAACAAATACTTTATTTCATGTTCAAGATGAAATAAATTCTTCACCATGTCATAAATATTTCTCCCTGTTAGCAACGTTGTTTCTGTCAAACTGATAGAACTAGCAGTTATATTTTGAGCATGGATATCTATTTTCTTGACAGGATTCCATGTCCATCTACTATTCAACTGTTGCTCGGTTACACTTCAAAGAGCAACTCCATTACTCTCTAACCCAGCGGAATTCCTTAAAACTTGTAGATGCAGAAGTTGCCTTGGCTGCCCAATTTTAAAGCTGCTTTCTCAGTGCAGCTATGTCATCATCTTTCTTCTTTATTAATGCTTCAATGCTTTTAATATCTTTGGGGTTGTGACCCAAGCTGATGATTATGTCTTCTAAAGACTTTATTCTATTGTCTTTGGCCTGAGAAGAGGCCTTTTAAATTTGTAATTGGGCACTTGTGTTATTTAAATAATCTTGCAGCGTCAGGGCTGCCATGGCCTTATTATTCGAAGTGGAATACACCATTTCCCCAGTTTTTTTGTGCAGCTCAATCTGGTCTAAAGGGTGAATTTCCTTTGCCAGGACCTCAAAATTTGTTCTAATATAATCAGCTGCTGACATGGGTTTTGGCACCTTTGACTTGAAGTGGCTCATCATCATTTTTCCTTGTGAAATGTCAAATGCTGACATTAACCTTTCCTGATTATGTGGAGCCATTTTCAAATATTGATCATATACCTTCATTCTTAATGGATCATTCTTTGCCTTTATATTAATAAAAGTTCTTTTTATATCCCTTGTATCTGTTTTTGGTGGCCTAAAGGAGGATACTTCAGTACTCAACTGCTTGTGCAAAGCTTTTCCTTTCTGCTCTGTATGGGTCACACTAACAGAACCAGTTAGTTGACTGTCTTCTCTTCCATCATCAAACACCTCATCTATGATTTCTACATCTGGAAGTGGATCTGGTTTATGTTTTTTGGCTGGATGTATTCCTGAGGACTCTTTAGGAGGAGTAGTATCTGGAACCTGCCTTTTCTTTCCTATTTCCATGTTGGATGGAGTTTGTAATTCTGAAACTTCAGGATGTTTTACCTGAGTGGGAGAAACTTGTGTTTGATCAGGTGCTCTGGAAGTTTGAGGTTTCTCTGCCATGACTAAAGTTTCAATAACCTGTATTTCAGGTTCCTTTTCCTTGCCTTTTGATTCTGCTGCCACTGGTGAACTGCCTTCCTATAATGTCTACTATAGATTTGCTGTTGAAGAAGTGCCAATGTGAGGTACCTGCACTTGACCACAAGATTGTAGGTCATACTTCTTCTCAAGATCTTTCATCATTATGTTCATTTTTTCTTCTTCACTTTCTTCTTCAATTAGTGTTTCTGCCACCCATTCATCTTGATTGGCATATTGTTCTATTTGAGGAATCTTGTGGTGTATGTAAGGGGATGACTTGTTCTTTATTCTCTTTTCACAGATAAAACCAAATGGGTCATAAGGAACCCAACGAAAAATTCTTTGGAACTTGCAATGGTTTTGTAGTATGTGTTCTGCTTCTTGCTCGGCCTCCCTAGAGTTGCAGATGAAAGGACCTAATTGACTTTTGATCCTTAATTGGGCTTTCTTCTTCACACTACAAAAATGGATCACATATGAATTATTCATTTTCCTGAAATATTCTAAGGCAAAAATTCTCATGGGCACATATCTTGGCAACTTGAATGGATGTAATTCACATCCATAGATTCTGATGACTGAATGGTTTTGATATAAATACCAATCTCCAACTTTATAAGTCCTTGAAAGTTGCAAGGTCTTCTTGATTTCATTATTGAGCCTTGGAGGAGGGATTCCTGTCAACAAGGTAGTTGCAGGATATACAAAAAGATCGATGAACTCAGTATAGGAATATGGAGATTTATGGGAAGAATGAATTATGGGAGACCAAAATATAACTGACCTAGGGTTTCCCTTGGCATCAAGCTTTTTCACAGGGAAAGTGAACTTTTCGGATTGATAGAAGATAATGAGATGATAAATAACTGAGGAATATTTAAAAACTTTCTCATCCTCTAGCCTCATGAGCCCGATCTCTTGGATCTTATTAACTGGCTATGAAGGAGGCAAAGTCATAACTGCTTTGAGGAGGTTACCGAGGGTAAAGATAGATAGCAAAACTAAGTTATCTGATCAACAGATTCTTGGTAGTGAAACCCAAGACAAAAGATATCATATTTAGGATGAGCCTCCCCAACTTGTTGAAATAATAAAAACCATAGGGAGGAGGGCCCTGAGGTTGGTGTTCAGGCAACATGAAATTCTGGCAAATGGACTTCAATTTTTCTGGGGTCAATTTATTAGACTTTTCAATCAATTCTTCCATAGAGTAGGAGGTGCTGGTTCTTGATCGGTTCAAGTAACGCATTGCATTGATAACTTTGAGGTAATGTGGAAAAGTACTTGCTACAGTCGGGGAATCTTCTGACTCCTCACAGGAGAAATTAAGGATCATAGTTAGAATTGCAATAGTGGATAATTTAAGGAAAAAAGAAATACTGAGGGGATGAGATATCTCGGGAGATTGGATTCCCACAACCCAATGAGATCTTGCCCCTTCAAGTACTCGTCTCTGCAGCGAAAATAACTCAGACGGGGGCTTTCATCAAACACTAAGTCTTTAATTTGGAAGTATTTATCCACTAAGGGAAAATATTCTAACTCTCTGTGGGGGGCATTCAATGGAGTTACATTCAAAGCTGTCGGGGCCTCCATTTTGGTTCTTGTGGATTCAAAACAGAGGTTTCTAGTTTTTTTTCATAGGCGGGGTGCAATTCCAATTTAAATGAAGGAAATTAACACAATTGCAGTTTATGGGGAGCAATTCACAGTTTTAAAACCTCAGGGAATGATCTTAGTGATAAGATTAAATCACTAATCCAGTGGAAAACAAGGAAAACAGACTTTCTTTTGAAGTTCGAAGCGCTATAGGATAAATACCTGTTCTTGGAGGAAAGCTTGTTTGGCTGGTATTAGTGATAGCGAGAGAAGGTGAACACGAGGGTAAGGCGGAAATGGGAGAAATCGAATTGAACGATGAATTTAAATTGAAATTTGAAATTGTATGACGATGGTGTTCAGGCTGACGAAAATGACATAAAAACACGCGAATTTGTTTTATTTCCAAATTCAAAAAAGGGGTTTTTAGTTTTTCGAGGAGTGACGTCACTTTAGTACGGGCTAACGTGTGGTGGGGGGCCGGGCGGTAAGCGGTTAGTCCCCGCACCGCTTATGGACAAAGGTGGTATTGAGCACGGGGGGAGCGATTCCATTGGGCGATGGACGCGTGGCAGGTGAACTATTCCAATACCACCATTCCCTCGCGCGTTAAAGTGCTGACAAGGGATGGGTAGCGGAATTGATAGGGAGCGTTGATCTGTGGAAAGACGATCTAACAGTGGAAAGGACAGGGAGATAGTGGGGTGGTTATCACGCGGGCCCGACATAATTAACGTTTAATTAATCATCCCGGGTGGCATATGATTGGTGGAGGGAAGGTTATTAATTAGTTTTGATAACTAATTAATCCCATAATTATAATGGAAAAAGGAGTCGCGGCGGGGTTTCGTTGGATGGGATGCCAAGTGGATGGGCCACGGTGGCATGAGGATCTTTCCGATTTCCAAAGTTTTGGTTTTTTAAACATAAAACTTCGGGTTTATTCTTTTTATATTAAACATATATATCATATGTTTAAAGATTTTCTCGTATATTTTTTTTTTATTATATGATAAATTAACCGATATAATTAATTTACCATAGGGGCAGGAGTATTATATAACGATATATTTAACCAAAGGGCTTGTATAGTGGGTTTTTATTTGAATGCACGGGGAAATAAATACTTTGGCTAAACTTTATAATAGAGGGGTTTTTTGGGTATCTATATAAAAGGAATTATATACTTAGGATAGAGCATTTCACTAGGGATTTAGTAAATAGAGTTAAATGTAAATATGACAAAGGGACAAGGGAACTCAAAAAAACTTTGCATATCTAAGAAAGTGACAATTTCTGAAGTAAATTGCAATATCTCATCTTCAACACTTAAACTTAGAATACTAAGTTATTTTGAGGGATTTTTATGGAGTTTTGCATAATTTTCCTAAGCAAAATGGGATTTTACTTAGGAAAAGGTTAAAGGTGAATGATTATAATGATGAATTATCTCAAGCCCTTAGGTCTTTTTGATCATTAGGCCGAGGGTCCGGTCCCTCCAAAAGTCAAGGAAATGCCTTGAGCCCCTTTGATCTCCAAATACCTTAGTACTTTGGGGGAAATTAGTAAAACTTTTAAGGGGAAAGTGATGAGGGAAGTTAATGATTTTGAATTTGCTTGCTGTGATTTTCCAGTGTATTTCCTGCTTCAGTATTTGTGATGAAAGTAAAGGATCAAAAACATGTAGCAGCATCATTCATCAGATAAAACTTTGTAACACCATCTACCTACCTTATCTACTACTACCATTTTCTCTTCTTTATTAGGGTGCATTTAGACTTGCAAACCCTTATCAATCTTCTTTTCTTTTACATGGTAAATCTATCTATTTCTACCCTTATTACATCCAAGGGCTCAGATTAAACTGTTGAACACCTTTTATTTACTCTACCTATCTACTTATCTGCCAAGATTAAACTGTTTGGTCAGATATTTATTCTCTATTCTATAACATGAAATTGAAATATGAATAAGTCAAGTTTAAACAGTTTGACCCTTCATAAATTGTGGCAAAATTTTGACAAGCTGCACACAATTGCTTATTTACAAAAATGAAATAGTAGTGGCATTTGGATTTGCACACTTTCCTTGGTCTATTTTCTGCTTGGGGTTCATTTCTTTCACTTTTTTGACCCTTTTATTTTTCTTACCCTTTGATTTTTCTTTTAGGGTATACCCTCTTTACATTTTTTAAAATTTTTGATTTTTTGGTTTTTTTTCAAGAATATGGAACACCTTTGCTCAAGAAAAAGGTTTGAACATATTCCATAGTTCAATCAAGACAATCATGAAAAATGACACCTATTGGTATAGGAGACTAACACCTCTCGTGGTGCCACCCCTTGTGTTCCCCGATTGCGATCTCCCAACTGCATTCTCCACCATTGATCTATCATGTAGATCCGACGGTCGAGCGCCAATCGCACTTCCCGCCCAGTCGCAATCGGAACCTCAAGTGGTGTTGCCACTTGTGTTCCTCGATTGCGATCTACCGACTGCATTCTCCACCGTTGATCTATCACGTAGATCGGTCGAGCGCCAATCGCACTCCCCGCCCAATCGCAATCAGAACTTCCAGTGGTGCCGCCCCTTGTGTTCCCCGATTGCGATCTCCCAACTGCATTCTACACCATCGATCTTCCCTCTTGATCCAATGGCTATCGCTCTCCCGTTCCAATCGCATCATAAACTCCAATCGCAATTGAAAATTATAAAATGTGCATCCCTGCGCCGCCCCTGATTACGATCTCCTGATGCATTCATGGCCGTCCATCTTCCTCCGAGATCCAATGGTCCAAAGTGAATCGCCCTCCGCCCATGACCAGGTCCCACCATACATGCGTTTCATTACATTTTCATTCATTTTAATGTGTTTCACCCACTTTCATATACCATTCCGTTGATTAATATTCGTCGTCGACCGCGCCACTAGATCATGATCGAACGGTCCACGCGCGTTCTCCACAAAACCCTATTATTCTTTGTTTATACCATAACACTGCATTATTCACCATTGCTTTAGCCAAGAGCACCATTTCACCAGCGTCGCGCTATCACTTCCTCCGTCCTACATATCCATCCATCCTCCCATGCATTGGTTTTCCTAATGCAGTTGCGTGTTTTGCAGGGTGCAGGCATTAAACGCCACCATGATTCACAGTCGTTGTTACAGCAATGCAAAGCTTAGTGAAACAAGGTTCAGAGCCCAATAAGCACAGGGAGGAACCTGGGAAGGCACAGAAACTTTTTTTTCATCAAAGTACATGGTTAAGGCATTTCTATGCACATCAGCAAAATGTTCCCGCCTGTGAAAGGACAAAGTGCCCATATTGTTTCTTTAATGTACCGTGTTCCTGAAGGATTTTCCACCCTGACCACAGTGTGGAGCTACCAGAGCATTTTTTCACTAGTATGGCGGACCTCACCATCATTTTCTTACCCTTTGTTCATTCACCAAAAGTACTACAGAGTACTGCAGCCAGGTACATCAGAGACATACCTGGAGTAAATGGAAGCCTGACGAAGACCATTCTTTCCTCCAGAGAGTACCAGAGATAAAGGCACAGAGTTTAAAACTGAATGGGCTTTGGCCTTCTTTCTGTTTTGAGTTTAATGCTGGATTTAGTTTCCACCTACCTCCTCTGCTCATCTTTCTGCTATAAAACTCATGAGAAAATTATTGTAAAGGTTGTTGATTGGATATCAATAGAATGCAGGTTGTTTCTCTTGAGACAAGTTCTCTGTGTAAGATTGTAAGATAGGCTGAGGAAGGTTTATCAGGTTGAATATCAAGCTATAAGTAATGTTGTAATTGACTGGTGTTGCACTTAATATGACAAGCACATTCCTTTGGATCCTGATCTAAAGCTGCGGTGATGTTTTTCTGTCTCTGTGTTTTATTTCATTCCATTTCATTTCTTCTGGCTTGCATCAGAAATCTGGCATAGGATTTGCCCTTGTTAGGCACCCTATGTTTCTGCTCTCCTTACCTTAATGTTTTCTACTAAATGTGTTATCTAAGAATTAGTTTTAGTTAATTTAACCAGTGTAGTGGATGTCATTTCCTGCTAGCTAATGTATGAATTGATGAATCTGTTTCTTAGATGTTCTTGTTAGAATTTAATTAGATGAATTGAGAACACTGGGAGATTAGGACTTTGTCTCTGGCCTCACTAGGATCTTTTCACTTCAATTAAACCTTTCTAAGTTCCCTCAAGTTTCTCTTTTTCCCTCCTTTGAGAGTTGCCTCTGAGTATGTCCAAGTAGGTTTGGAGTTAAATGACCTCTGACCTGATCTATAGACAGAAATTGGTATCCTCTCCTTCTCCCACCTTCTTCCTTATTGTTCCATTCCACCAATAATTTTAGGATCCAATGCTTTATATGACTAGCCCAACTAAAAGCCTACATGTTGAACAACAAGTAAACCCTTTCCTGACTCCATTTACCCAATGGTCCTTATGTCCTCTGATTTATCTCTCCCTTGCCTAGAATCCTCTTTGCTCATCCTTGTTTTGTATTGAACCCTTCCTTCCTGATTCCCAACAACCAAACTCACAATTAAAAAAAAAACTCCGAGCCTTATAACTAGCCTAATATCTTAACACCGAGCTTCAAAGACATATACCTTTTACATATCATAGAGAGATCCCTCTCTGGACCCAAGAGGGCTAGATCCTAGGGTTTGAAAGTGGTTTGATGTTGTCTCATCTTTTGGTATTGCCAACCTTGCCAAAACATGGGAACCCCAACATAATGGCAACTCCACTGGGGAACTTCTGAGTATTTTCCACTGTACTACATCACAAGAGCCTCAGAAAACCTAGAAAATCTGGTCAAGTTGGTAGTGAAACACTTCCATTTTCATTCCAACTTCTACACCATTTGTGTGTTTCTCCCACATTCTTAAACAGAGTCTGGAAAGGGCCAGGTATCCTCCAGATCTCACACTCTTTCAGAGGTGACATATCTGGTAAAACCCCTCCTAGTCAATCTCTGGTTTGAGTTTGTTGCGTTTTCGAGATATCTTTGAAACGAGACATCTCATAAGCACTGTGGTGGATAGTGTACCCTCCAGAAGCATCCTAAACCTTCCACCTGGTGACTCCATAGCTCTTTGAAGATCAAAGACTCCACTGGTGATCAGTAGGCCTGCTGATTATCTTGGTTTCACATAAGACTCCACTGGAAGAGCAGCCTCTAAAAGAAACATCAACCACAATAGAAGGAAAAAGTAAGGTTAAGCTGCTTGGTTGGAAAACAGTATTCTGGCTTCCAGAACCATTCACACAAGAGCTTATCCTAACCCAAACCCACCTGAAATAGTTGACAACCCTAAGAGCATCCTCAAGAGATCTCCTACACCTAAAATACCAACTATTTCCAACCGCATCCATAGATTCAACTCTACACCAGAAGACTTTACAGCTCTATCTGACCCATTTTTTGACCTAGACACTCAAAACAATTTACCAAGAACTAGGTCACTCAATGTCCTAGACCAGCCAGACCTTGAGCTCCCTGACTCACCACCTCAAAGTGGTAAACACATTAGGAACAGAGAAACCCCTCCAGCTACACCTCCTTATATTCAATTCATTCAAAACTTGGGGCTCTCCCACCCTAAATCTGCTCAACAAACCTCTGCTGGTCCTAGTATCCCTATCATCCATATACCAGCTGCTCAAGTTAAACCTTTACCTCATCAGAATATCATCATGGTATCCTGGTATGCACCTTTGATTTTACCTCAGCCTCTAGTGCCCTTACCAAATGATTATCAATCTAAAATCCCACACTTCACTGCCAAAGAATCTACCACAACACAATACCATGTAGATAGGATGGAATATTCTTTTGATTACATGGAGATAGATGATGATACGGTCAAAATGAGAATCTCTGCCCAGGTTTAGGAGGTGATGCGAAGAAATGGTTCAAGAGCCTACCTCCTAATAGTATCCGAGACCTTCCTGCTTTATATGAGACTTTCATAAACAAATGGGAGGTTAAGGCCAACCCTCGCCAAATCCTAGAAAAATATATGAACCTTAAAAGAAACGCGGGAGAGAGTGTCCATGACTACACTACAAGGTTCAACAACATTTATAACTCCCTTCCTCCACACATGAAACCTCCCCAGGGCATGGCTCTGGTGAAATACCCTGAAGGCTTTGATGCTGACATGGCCTACCAGCTTATGGAGAGAGATTACAACACATTGGAAGACATGAAAAAAGGAGCAGTGAGTGTAGAGGCTAATCTGATTGAGAAAAGATCAAGATTGAGAGCTGAGAAGAGGGTAACATATAGAGATGACGTTGTAGCTTCCACATCTGATCCCAAGTATGACCGTTTATCCAAAAACATGGAAAAGCTACAAAAAATGATGGAAAAAATGGTTGTCACAGTCAAAAATCAAAAAAAGAAACCAAAATCAAAATCAGAACCAAAACTTTAGAAGAAATAATGCCACTCCCAACAGACAAAGAGAATCAGATCAACAAGTTGTCCCTCCATTCCAAGAGAACTTCCTTGATGAGGATGAGGGAATCATAGAAGATTCTGAGGGAACCACAATAAACATGTTTGAAGTGGAAAACTCAATACATAACTGTTCCATAGAGGAAGATCAGACCTCACCCTCGTATTTGGATGAGGAGTGGTTAGAATCTGAGGAGTACAGACTTGGATTTGAAAATGCTATCATGCAGGTCAGAGAACAATATGAACTTAGGAGCAAGAAAAACCTAGATAATTCCAAGCCCAAAGCTTCTGAGATTACCATCAAGAAAAGGCCTGAGAAAACTTCTAAAGTGACTGTTGGAAGTAACAAATCAGCAGCTGAGAGTTCTGAGAAGAAAAAGGAAAAGGATAACCAAAACACTGATAAATAGGTTCAACCAACTAGCAGCACTAGCATTGTAGTTAGTGCTCCTGATAAAACAATTCCAAACACTATACATAGTGAGAACCAGCCCATTGATTCAGCCACTAAGGTAGTGGCTAACAAAATAGAGTTGAGCATTCCAAAGAGTCAGTCCACTTTCAATTTAGAGAGTGATATTGCAAGAATTAAAATCTCTGTCCCACTCTCTGAGTTGGCCACTCAGGATGTATATAAAGGCCAAATTTTGAAAGCTTTGAATCTAGGTGAGAATAGTGATACTGTAAATCTGAGTGATGATCAACCAGCCCTTCTGTTTGGTCCAAAGATTGAAGGAAAATTTCAGGAAGGAGTAATACCTCCTTTTTATATCAGTCTCAATATTCATGATAAGATCCTTCATAATGCAATGCATGACTCTGGTGCCTCACACAACTTGATGCCTAAGGTGGTTATGGAACGGTTAGGCCTAGAGATAACCTGACCCTACAAAGACTTATATTCATTTGACTCTAGCAAGGTAAAATGTCTCGGCCTGATCAAAGATTTATGTGTGAGTCTTACCCAGATTCCAGCCAAGTGCATGGTCATGGATGTTGTCGTGGCAGATGTGCCACCGAAATATGGCATGCTATTGTCAAGGTCCTGGGGAGCCAAGATGCAGGGAAAAATGCAGATGGATGGGGCATATGCCACAATCCGTGTTTTTAGCCAACCTAGAAGACTGTACAGGGAGGCACAAATGAAGTTCCTGGTTAGTAGCCCTAAAAAGCCTGAAAATTCTCCTCTGTACTCTGTACACACAGACTTGGACTCCTTTATCTTCTGCAACGATGAATCTTTGGGGGACCCAGCACCAGAAAGCATAGATACAAATAGAGGAGTTGAGACCATATATTTTAACATAATGGCCACTCTAGATTTAGAGGAAACGAAGAAGGAAACCCTAGACAGTGCACTGAAACAGAAATTCAGAGTGAGCAAAAAACAAAAGGTAAATAACTAACTAGTCATCCCTCACAAACTCATACACCACACGAAGAACTAAATAGCTCACAGCCTAGTGCAGACCCTATAACACAACGTAACGGCGAATCCAGGCATAGGGAAAGAAATGACAACAAAATCGAGAGTGAACCCCTGTAGGAGATGAGTTTCGATGGATCTTACACAAGAAGAACTGCCGGAGCTGGGGTATGGCTACATAACACAGAGAGTGACTACGCGGAGAGCCATGCCTGCAACCTACATTTCAAATGTACAAATAATATTACAGAGTATGAGGCCCTTATCCCGGGTTTGAATCTGTTGAAGAAAATAGGAGCCCGTAGAATAGCTGTGCAGGGAGACTCAGAGTTGGTGATAAAACAGGTGAGCGGTGAATACACACCCAAACACCCTAGGTTGAGAGCATATAGGAACGATGCCGTGGATATATTGAAAACATTTGTTGAATACGAATTAGTGTTTGTTCCTAGAAATTAGAACGTCATTGCAAATGGATTAGATTTCCTAGCCAGTTCATACCCTAAGACTCCAAGAGACCAAAAAATCATAATATAGACTAGATTCAGACCTGCAGTGCCGGATAATGAAAAATATTGGCAGGTTTTAGAGGGCGATAAGTAGATTGAAGATTTCCTGATAGGCAGGAACAAGTTTGAATTTTCTGATTCAGACTCTATGTCTAGTGATAGCTGCCTAAGTGAGGAACCCTTAGACGAGGAAGAAACACCCCATAACATAGAAATAAACACTTTGAACGAAAAGATTGGAAACCTAAATGGAAACTGTGAAAACACAGAAAATGAAGAAGTTGAGGTGCTGCAAGCCAAAGATAAGAACATACCTCGAGGTCTGGCGCCTTTAGAGGACCCTTTTTACTTTGATGATGTAGCCAAGAAGCCTACCATAGAACACGTGGACTCTGACGTTGGAGAATGCAACATAGGCACAAAAGATAAGCCCAAAATGATTAAATTGGCTAAGTCCTTGCCGACAAACATGAAAAAGAAATACATTGACCTTTTCAAGGAATTTGTGGACGTGTTTGCTTGAAGCTACAAAGACTTAAAGGCCTATGACACGAACATCATATAGCGCAAAATACCTTTGAAATAAAATCAGAATCCCTTCAGACAAAAACTCCGTAGAATAAACCCAAAACAATTTCCTGCAGTGGAAAGGGAGGTTAAAAAGATGTATGAGGCAAGCATAATAGTTCTTGTGAGGTTCTCTGATTGGGTATCGAACTTAGTGGATGTGAGAAAGAAAACAGGTGAGATCAGATTATGTATAGACTTCAAAAATCTTAATAGAGCCTCACTCAGAGACAATTACCCTTTACCAAAAATGGAACACATTCTACAGCGGGTAGTAGGCTCAAAAAGGATTTCTTTGTTAGATGGTTTTTCAGGATACAACCAAGTTTTAGTACTCCCAGAAGATCAGCTAAAGACAACTTTTACCACTCCATGGAGCACCTTTATGTATGTAAAAATGCCCTTTGGACTGATGAACGCTAGTGCAACCTTCCAAAGAGAAATGGACATAGCTTTTTTAGATGAAATAGGACACTTCATTGTCATATACCTGGATGGTATAACAATCTATTCCAAGACTGAAGAAGAACACCTAAAACATATGAGAAAGGTGTTTGAAAAATGTAGAAGGTTTGGTCTGTCATTGAATCCCAAAAAGACTATATTTGGGCTGCAAGAAGGAAAAATTCTTGGCCACATTATATCTGAAAATGGAATTAGGATAGACCCACAAAGAGTTGAGGGAATACTACAAATCACACACCCAAGAAACATCAAAGAGTTATAGTCCTTCATTGGGAAAATCAACTTCCTCAGGAGATTTATTCCCAACTAATAGCGGTAAAGAACGTATTGAGTTACCCATTGGAGCAACCAACACGAAAAACATTGTCCGATGCGGACAAGCGACTACGTACCTTGCCTTCTTATTTTCTTTCTGGTCATAAGGATAAATCCCTCATGAATCGAAACAGAAACCTTGCCTATTTCTTTCTTATTGATTGGACATGACGAGGTGAAAAGCAGTAGCCCGTAGTAATTGAATTACATCAACTTCCTTACCACCCTTGTCAAGAAAAAGTCTCCATTGGTTAAGTGTCCAAAGACCTTTTTGCTATCCCTAGTTACCAAAATGGGAAAGATAGAAAGGCAAATGATTTACCATCACCGGAACCCCCTTACTATCATCTATTGGCGGTATCATAGTAATTATTGACTACTGCACTGAGGAGGAGCACCTGCTATTGCAATTGTAAAAGCAAGTTCCGTAGGGAAATATTTTGAATGATATTCTATTTCGTAATATGTTAGTACCGGGATGGGAGAATGAACTGTAACCAGCCCAGCAAGGATGCTCCTTTTTCTTGATAAGTGAGTGACTATATTTGAGCTTATAATAGAAGAAACACTTAATGCTTACAATTTGCTCTTGCGTTAGGTGGGATCGGGGCTGTGCGTAAGAGCGAGCGGGTTCATTGTTGTGGCGGGTTGCTTGCTACGCTATTTCCTTCCAGTTGGTCTGTCACTTTCTATAGATTCAACATCCTGCTTTGCTTAGTAGCGGGAAATCCCCTAAAAGACAGAAGTGAGCCTAGCCCCACCCAACTTACCAATCTCTGGGGCTACGAAACCTACTATATCTATCTATCTCTTTGGCCCAAGCATATATAAGGAAGGGGCTTAGGACGGAGAATGAGATTGATTAATCACTGGCATGTTTAGTTGGATTGGTATTTAACCGCATCGCACATTACGGGAATCGAACCCATATACTCTGCTCCTTCATTACTCAAGGCGGGAAAGATACTGTTAACAGGTTCATCTCACTTAATAAGAGCAATACTACACCACACCCACCCCGGTCTGGGCAGTAGGTCTTGGTGTGCCAACTGGGTAGTAGGTCTTGGTCCGGCCTTTCCCCAATCACACTAATAAGAAGCTCCACGAGTAGGCCCATCAGTCTGAATTCAAGATGTAAAGCCGGCTTAATTAGAGGAGGGAACTAGGCGGGTATTGGGTTCATTTCACAGTAAACAGAATGAATCTCAGCAAATGCGATACTGCTACTCCTCGCCAAATACGACATGATTACCAGGAATCCTTGCCACAACACGAATAAGCACCCATTCCCACATCCATCTCCCTTCATAACTGCCCATGAGTTACACCATAAAAATAACAGTAATTAGAGTCTGAAATCCTTCTTGTTTCCCGCGTAAAGAGCGATAAATGCACCATCAACGCCTGCGAAAAGATTGGTAAAAGCACGGGAAAGTTACGAAACCATGCAACGTATATAACATCCCCAGTACAATACGCGCAATCCAAAGGCCTAACCAGCCCGGAGGAGAGTCTTTCCTTTGCTCTCAAACTAGTAGAAAGCCGCCAATAAGCTAGTCTAAGTAAATGGTAAAGCTCCAAGTAGAGAAAGCTCATATGTTGATTAGGTTAGTACTTATGAGACAAGTGAATTAGTCGAACACGTTACAGCTTAGCTTGAATAGTAATACTAGCTTCTTGTTACCAATCTATTGAATTTTCTCACATTAGCTTGAAACATCATAGGTTACTGGTGGTACTATGTTTCCATAATCTACTACTATGGTATTGTGTGATGCTTATCTATTATGCTAATACTTACTTATGAATATGGTACAAGTTCTATGCTTTTTCCTATATATATGGTATTTTTATGTGACCTTATCTCATATGTTACCATATTCAATCGATCACATACATAACCAATATAGGAAAAACTAGGCATATATGGATAGTACTTCTAATTCCGTGGATATACTTAGACTGACTACTATTGAGAAACCATTGACCACTAGTTGGAAGTGATAGCCCGATGAGACTGTTAAATACGGGATAGCTACTGGCCATACTAGTATAACAATGGTGATTAGTCTTTACAAGAGATATGGTAACCAAGCACATCAAACTAATATGTATAGTAACCTCTTTGAAACTACCTACGTAATTGTAATAAGTTTCCCATGTTTCCATTACCTTAGGCCTTGCTTATACGTTATAACCTCTCTATTTATCCAGAATAAGAGCTTACATTTTGACAAACCTGAACAACATGGTAGTAAGTTCTTAGATCATATAGCTAGTACATAATGAAGTTGAGTCTGTATAACACCCTGCTGTATACAACACATGCTAGTCTGTCTTAAGGTACGTATTCTCCATAATATACATAACCCTATCAATGCTATGAACTAGTCTTAACTTACAGCTTTGTGTTATAAGTACCTATAGCTTGTACTATCATACCAAGTGTAATCACCTAATAAAGAATAGCTCACTAGTAATGAATAAGCAGATACCAATCAGTGCAATATGAATACTGAATACCCATAGATAACGTGTTCCATATCTATAATAGTGTTTATAATAAAGGGTGTGAAATCTATGATATAGAGCTTACTAACAGCTATAGTAATGTAAACAAGAAGGTTCCATATCTACTAACTCAATCCAACTAGTGTGATTCTATAATAAATAAGGAGGGGCTAATCTACAAGCTCAATTTTCACAATGCTTCTATGGATCCAATCAATGGAGTGACTAGTAGTTAATAGGGTCAACATGCATAACTAATACTGATGAGAATGTTCAGCTCTATTACTGCTTACTAATCCGTATAAGTTCAGCTTATTGAATTGTATATCCATAACATAACCTAAGCTTATATTCACCTTTCATCACATAGTAGTATCTATAACAGTAATCAATGGTAAATAATAGGCAAACTATGTATGGAATATGACTCTATCTTAGTAATAAGTCAAAGTATCGTAATGATTAGGGAAACATCTATAGTGAGTGATAACAAGGTAATTACCATTGTATTGAAAGCTTAAGAAATAGTGGTTCTAACCTATTCATAGTTACACATGTTGACTCCTTATGATTCTCGTATTAGCTCAATGATGAAACTAACACATTATTGGGGCTTCTTGGATTGAGTGCATAGAGTACACTTACATAATACAGCAGAGATGTAACTAGTATGAACATGAAGCAAGTATCATAGTTATTAGGGTCTATGTTTTCCATAGCTTACTCAGAGTAAACACACTCAAGCATCTTGTTTCACTGATATAAAAAGACTAGTCTAATTAGGGTTGTAGTTATAATTCACTTTTTTGATATAACTAGTGTCATTATAGTCTAAGCTTAACCTTACCTGATCATTACTCATCTTATTATGGAGATTACTTACCCTTATTCATATGGTATTCTCCATATTCATCGGTTAACTACCACACTCAATTAGGGAAATTAGGCATATATGGTACTACTAATCCCATGGATCTACTTAGACTGACTACTATTATACAACCATGACTAAGTAGAAGGGTTAGATAGACCGGTGAGCATATGTTATGGAAACAAGGGATAGCAACACACTTACTACGATAGGTGGTTGGTTATACATATATTACAACAAATTCCATGGAGATCATATAGAGATCAGTGGCTTGTAATGTACACCCAAACTATACATGGCAATCAAAGAGCTTAGTTTCTCCTAATAAGGTGATCCCAAGTTCATAGTGAAAACCATTGCTTGTGATAGATATCATAGCCGGCAGCATCCAAGCTATAAATGGAGGCAGAGACCGCAGAAGCAAAATCAGCCAAGATAATAAAGGCAGAGGCACTAATAGCACCCATAGAGGCAACGGATAAAGCAAGGGCTGTAGCACCCACGCCTTTACTAAGCTCAGGTGAAGTTCTTTACTTTTCACCAGTTCCCAAGTCTCAAATTGAACCATCACCATTAGTAAACCCCGCCACCAGTACCTTTCGGATACAATAAGACACGGTAAAGGCAAGTTTGAGCAAAATAGAAAGCAACGGGTGCACTTCACTTTGTCATCCAGTCAGGTGATCGGTTGACCATAATCAATGACCTAATAATTGTCTGTCATCATAAGATTGATATATCGTTCGCTTCGATCCCCTATCATTTTATGTGCTTCATAGCAAGAGCGTGGTGCCTATAGGGAAGAGCTTCTCCATCGGGAGCCCCAACAAAGCGAGCATCCAGGGGAGTTCCCAATTTAGTTGATTATTCAGAGTGAGCTGACCCATAACCGGTTTATCTATTTAATAAGTAGTGAAAGATTGATATCTAGCTTCTGCAACTTATTAGTACATAAAGACTACTATTGAATTCTCAAAAATGAAATTATACAGATATGGATCCCGCGCCAGTAGAATAAAGGGCTAGGGAGGGAAATAGCACCCGCGGCATCCTTTCCGGTCCCAATTAGGGATCGAGGCCCAGAGTAAGCTTCCCACAACCACCGTCTCGCCTAGGGTCCCTTCCAGTTCTAGCTTTATTACTTGCATTCCTTCCTGTACCAGCTCCTTACATCCCTTCATCTTGCCTGGTATCCCTGTTTCGGAAGCCATCACCTCGTCCGGATCCAGATGCTTGTGGCATAGAGTCTAATGTGAATTATTATTATTACCTAAATACATCCAGTTACTAGATTTAGTAATCGGGACCGAGTACCATGATGCTCATGGTAAAGAACCTATAGATCCAGTTAGAAAGCGAGATATATACCTTCGTGGTCCAGTTTATGATCTTCGTGACCGATAGGTAGAGCCTGTTGTTTAGCCAGTTTACCCATATCCAGTACCAGCAATATAAGTAGACCTCATATCCACCAGCATTACCAATCACATCATGAGTAGATACGGTTGATTCTACAGTAGTTGAAGCAGCAGTGAAGGCACCCGCATAGTCACAAATAGCAACAGAAGCATGAGTAGCATATGTTCTTTATCGTGATCCAGTTCTTTATCCAGTCCCTGTTGAAGCACCATAAGCTAAAGATACCTATAAGCAGAGGCAAGGACAAGGGCAAAGGCATGGGTTTAATCTGTTAACCAAGAAGCAAGATTCTAGGTCCAGATGGATATATTATGACTCTGTCGATTGGGAAAGAAGAAAGAAAAAGAAAGATTATTATCAAGAAAAGGAAGCTGAAAGATTCTAATAGGTTCTCTCTTCTCATTCTAATAGGTCCTATCTCTTATAGATATTCTCCTCGTAAAAGCCCACTTCGTGGTACCTGAACTGGTAACTGATACTGAAAGAAAGCCCGATGCCTACTTCGTGGTAACATCTATATTGAAATATAGATAGAGGAAAGGATGAACTCTATGTATCCCTCTAAACATACAGAACATCTAGCCCATCCATCATACTTATACCGCTTATACCAGGCTTGCTCG
Source organism: Pinus albicaulis (assembly GCA_034641835.2). Classification (NCBI taxonomy): domain Eukaryota; kingdom Viridiplantae; phylum Streptophyta; class Pinopsida; order Pinales; family Pinaceae; genus Pinus; species Pinus albicaulis. The sequence goes on from CM076581.1 coordinate 891,988,237, forward strand.
TTTTGCTACTGATGCTGTCTCTTAAACTGGTTCTTCGACTGGTATGTTTAGATGGGTAGAAGGTGAGATGGGTAGTAGTGGATCAGAAGGCTAGTCTGAGCTGTGTGTTAGTCTGAATGTGTGCTTCTGTCATCAGCTAATATAGAGAGGTGGGATTGGGGTTGTTGTAGTTCCAAGAGAGAGTAGCTGGGAGTAATCCTTGTAGTTGAGCGGGAGGGAAGTAGTGTAGATCAATCCTTCTTCAACGCATATATTATATATGTAATTACGCTTTAGGCTCTCATAATAGATCGTACCAGAATCTCGTATATAGAGAGAATTTGAAAACATGCTTCTTCAGCCGTCATTACACTTTAGGCTCGAATCATCGATCCATACCTAATATCGTATACAAAGATATCTCTAATTATATATGTAATTACGCTTTCTTATCATTCGATGGGAATTACATATATAATGAATGACTGGAAGAAATGGCAGAAGTGAGCGAAATCGATCTATCATTCATGGCATAATGACATATATAATATATGCATGATCTGCTAAAGCGTAATGACCTATCTCATTCAGGCAGGGAGATCGTCATGAATTCGATCATGACCGTAATGACATATATAATATATGAATATGAAGGCTGCCGACATTCGAAAGGACGGAGTCGCTCACTCATTCATATGGGTGAGGGAAATTTTTTGCTCAAAATAGATCATACTCAAAAACAAGAGTTAGAGCCCAGTCCACCTACGACCGACGACCATACCCACTGTAAGAGAGGGAGGGAGGGACGAGACGGAGGATCAACGACTGACTCCTAACATGGTCCAGCATGAGTGATTCACTCCACCGATAATGGTATATGCTCCTATGACCAACGGGATATAAATAGATTCCCGAACACCACGAACCACACTGGGGTAAGGCTCCACTCCACCGACAAAGGGGCTCACCCAAGAGCAAGGCACAGCAACTCTAGAGGGGAAAAGGCTGGGAGAGAAGATTGAGACTTCGCCTTGGTTAGGCACTTTCCTCCTGGAATTACTACCCACCCACTACGGCAGGCAATGGGACTGGCCAAGAAGTTTTCCGATTCTACCTACTGGCTGGTCGACCTTCTAGACTATATTAGGAACTACTTTTCCCCAAGATAGATTAGATCATATTCTTTTCAATCTTTTCCTGCTCTAATTACTAAGTGCATTACTATGTCATGATGTACGTGACAACGAATTACACTCTGACCCTCCCTCTTTGTTCTTCATCTGATATCTACCAAAACGGTTGGCGGCATCAAACTATCCTTACTTATACATTAAATCAACATAAATCAGACTCTTTGGAAATAAGAAGGATATGGCACTAAACCATTACTCTCACTAAGCTTACCTACTAGACTGACACTTAGAACAGGAATTTCTCCGTATAGTGTTACGGAGACAAACAACAGCAACACATGGATCAAAACACGTGGAAACACATTTTATTATGATGCAACCATGAACTATCACTAATAATAACGGGAAGCAGGACAAATCACTATGAAAAGAATCTCTTCTATCTGACTTCCATTACATGAAAAAGAAGATTCTAATTCCTGATCAAGAAGAAAAAAAAGCAGGAGCAATCTAGTATTTCATCATATTTCACTATAAAGAACCAGCCAGGTGTTAGAAATAAGTACATGTTACTTACTATAAATAACCGGGCGTATATCAATCACTCTCAAGAAGAACCAGTACCAAGTAGTCTATCTATGTTCATTCACTATCAATAACAAGTAGGAGCAGCCAGTAGTATAAGCAATAACAAGTGGGAGCAGCCAGTAGTATAAGTTGGGTATGAACCAAAAGGCTACACCAGTTTTCTTTAGTTCACTATCAAGCCTACGGAACCTATAATAATGAATTAGAGGGAACCAAGAAGGATTTATGATAGCTTGCATATGAAATAGCATGGAACCAATGAGGCACTTATCCTTCGTTCACCAAGTTACCTTTTATAGTGATAGTTTTTTTGCTAGCTTGTATAGGAGATAGATACAAATATGAATCCCGGAGATATCTACGTAAATGCACTTACTTCACGATGCACCTATTCACTTTTCTAGCATCCAAATTATGCTTCATAATAAGAATAATAGCATCAGAATAAGTATATAGATGCCATTGTCCATAGCACCAGAATCAATAAATAGGTTTAGAACAGACATTGCCATAGAGCCGATAGGAGACCCCGACCAACGGGAGAGGAGAACAACCCCGAGCCCACCTTAGATTGAAGAGTATAGTACTACTTATTCTCCTCAAACTTCAAAGAAATCAATGAATTCATCTTAATGGAATTTATTCTATGGCCTTTATCCCCGTAATGAATTATAGGAATAGTCTTTGACATGAATCTGGTCGTCAGCTAGTGCTCTTGGTCGTAAGCTAGTGATCATAAATCTCTTCATTGGTCCGGCATTGGTATCTATTGGTTTTTTCTGGGCATTGGTATATCAATTAGTCTTCATTGGCATTGGTATCACAAGCATGATAAATGGGTAGGATAGTGTCCATGGGCAGATAGGGGGGTTGAGTGTGTCATAGCGCTTGGTTGAGCTTACCTTATAGATTGGAGGAGCTTTCAATTGACTGGATTTGTTCGTTTCATTTACTATTGGGTGTGGGGGCTTTGGTCTTTGCACTAAAGTTCCTTGATGGCGGCCTGTTAGTTGAGCCTGCTTGCGCACCTCTCCCTCCCAAGACTATCCAATGTGCATTAGTCATGATGGACTGTTGATCAAGATCCATGAGCATTATATCACCCATCCCATCAAGGATAAATACTAGCTAACCCACCCTACCTTATGGAAGGAATAGACCCGATCTACCCTGCTTGTCTCGTAGCTTCATTCCTTCACCAGTCGCATCCAGGTATGGGCATAGACCCTGAAAGAAGAAACTTAATAACTCATCTTTGATGGAGCACTTCGATAAGCATCGAAAAACCTCTCCTCGCAGAATGAAGCCATAAACTAGCCCGGCGCCCGGACATCGGAGAGAGTCATTGTTGTCGGCTCATCCGGAGTCCATCTATACTAATATCTGACTCAGAAAGAATCTTTGATGTAGCAGGCTAAGCTGGTCTTCCCCCAATATCGAGAATAAGGACCAGAAATAAGACTGGGTAGCTGGTCATCACCAACCGGATCGAGGAATGAAGGGAGAGGTATGCTTGTCTTACTGCTATAAGTTGTCTTCTTGGAATGAACACAAGTTTTCTTATTCCTCTTCTGGCCTTCCCCTTCAGAAAGATGCTCCTCTCATTTTTATGGGTGAACGAAGAAAGACTACTAACGCTAAAGACCCCGGCCCCTCATCTCGGTAGAGGAGAACCCCATCCAGCCATGCCTTGCTCTTGCTTTGTTCGGATGGCTGGAAGGAATAATTGAAGATGGAGCAGCCAATAAAGGTATTTATAAAGGACAGTCAGATCGAGGCAAGGGTTCATCCATCCAAAAATTGGAGGAGCTCAAAATCCTTTTTTTATTGCAGGCCAGACAAGGGGACTATCCCTCATCCATGAATGGCTGGGCCAAGGAGAAACTGGGAATGAGAACCATCAATATCCGCTGGAATGGCTTCAATCTATATTAGCGGGAACCCAACCACTAGTGTTTCTTACGCCGGTAGTTGTTCTTCCTTCGGAGCATGAGTCCAACCTTCCGTCCGTGTCCGAGGACAAGGAGAGCTGCTATTATTGGTTACTCCTTGGATCGGAGCATATTGCTATGAAATGATCCTACAAATCCAATAAAGAATAATACTCATTTGAAGTTGTCGCTATTCCGGATTCGAAGAACTCTTCTTGATCCTATTCGGACCGGTCGGTGAAACGAGGAGGAGGAGGGAAGCTTGCTTTAGTCCGGTTAAGGCTCTTATTATAACTTATAACAGATTCTGATGAAAGATATATTTATCCGTTGTTCAATACCGGGACAAGTCTTTCCCGAAGAAGAGGACTAGTGATTTATGTCCCTCCCTAGGTGGTAAATTCGGATAGTCTGGCCAGTTTCGTATTCCTTCTTCGATGTTGATAGCCCTTCCTCGCATCACGAGGACCAGTTCACCCCCATCCCGGGGTCAATCCCACTACAGATAAGAGATTCGCATTTGGGAGGGGAACCATAGCAGCTGATAAAGGCAGCTGGTGGAGCTGGAGAATAACCTGGATAAGGGATTGGGGGTGGATCCGGACCCGACCGAAATAGCTCTGCGGTGGTCGATCTCTCACTTCATCTCGAAGGAACTAACTAAAGGAATTATAAGCTCGAACGAGCAGCAGCTGCCATGCCTTTCAATTAATCCCATAAACCGGAGAGATAAATAGATGGAGCAGATATAATAACTGGCCTACCTCTCCTGACTGCAACAGCTATCGCTGGTTGAACTGGCTAAGCTGCCCCAGCTATATATGCTTAATTAGCTCGCCTCATCCGGTGTAGACGGATCTTGAATCTGGGATCGATGGCTGGGATCGAGGGCTGGCCTACAGTCGCTGGTCCTGGATAAACTGGTCAAGCAAAAAGATCATATGCTGGTGGTACTTAAGCTGCCCTTGGTCCTTAAGCTAGCTAGCTGCCCTTTCTTTTGCAGGTAGGTTCTTTTTTTATCCGCTCGGATAGCAAGCATGTCAGTATCAAAAGCAGTGAACCCAGAAGAAGCGTAAGAGGCAGATATTAGTAGATTTGTCGAGAGATTCGCTGTTCAAATCAACCCTTGACAACTGATCTGTTGGAGGGGGACGGTTCGCTGATCGCTACTGGTTCTTGGTTTGGAAGCACTCAATGGTGTGATCCAGTAAATAGGAAGGCATAATAGTTTTTATCCTTGCTCTATCTTTGGTCGAGCAAGCGTAAGAAAGTTTGTACCTTTGACCAAGAAAGGTAGATTAGAAGGATGATTCTCGGGGAGATCCCCGAACCCCCAGCTGCCGACGAAGACCCAAACCCCTACACCTCTTGCTTCTCAAAAAGGATTAGGAATGAATTAGCTTGGAATAATGGTTGAATATGAACTACTTCTCTATCTTGTGGCTTCTCTATCTGGAGTTGGTTAGCTTCAGCAGCCCCGGAAACCCCGAATTGAACCGGGAAGGCTACAACAATTACCAACAAGGAAACCAGATATATTTCTATATACCATGCTATCATCCAATGAGGAGAGGAGTGAATACACCATGGAAACGAGAAGAGTGCATCATGGAAACATCATGGATAACACTGCATCATGGAATACTAGATATTACAGAATATATTACGGCATTTAATCACATCATGGAATCGAGATTGCATCGTATAATAAGAATCCTTATGAATTTTTCTCTTGAATTATGTATGATGATTCGGTCTATGCAAAGGACTCGATAGACTCAGCTTAGAATGGCAATGAAAGGTCGAAGGGACTGCGAGACGGGGTAGATCGGTAGTAGGAATGAAGTTACACATCGAAGATTGGAAAGATTGGTTGCCCTGCTGGAGTAGGAAGCTTCAGAGTAAGTAGAGGGACACAGCCTTTATTCATTTATTGGACTGGCTTGATGAAAGACGTAGTTTAAGAGTGGAGTGTCTGGCCTTTATGAATTGATTGGCTTGTTGCTATCGAGATCTATCGATCTATTCATTGCCTTTACATCGAGATCTATCGATCTGGACTTGACATCACTTTCATTGGCTTGACGAACTCACTAGAGCTCTTACTCTTGACTCACTCAACCATCATGGCTCCTAGAAAGAAGAGTTTTGGGACTTACCTATCTCTCATTAAGGACTGCCCTTTAAGGATTTAAGGAAAGAACTATCCTTGAACCACTGCTATTACTCTTGCTCTTACCATTGGCTCTTACCATAGGCCGTGGGCTCTTACCATAGGCTCTTACCATGGGCTCTCACCATTGGCCAAAGGACAGAGGCTAACCAACAGCTAGCTACACCAACCACTGCGATGAGGGGCATTAGCCGTGGAGATCTATGATCTACACTGATGGAGCTGGCTCGATTTCCCGTTGGTCAATCTCAGGGCATCCCTCATCTCAACCATCATCAATCCATCACCAACCATCAGAGATGCTGTCACCCCTACTACCCCGATGAGCCAGGAACCCAGAGCACCAGGAGGTAGGGAACCCCAGGGAGCCTAGATCCAAGAGAGGGAGCAGAAGCACACTGGTTACAGGAAAGGGGGGTATCAGGGGGGACTACTATTAGTACCACCCTAACAAAAAGGGCTATAACACTAATTCAAAATCCATGAAAACAAGCCCTACGTATCCCAGTTCGAAAAGGCTCATCAAACCCCATTCTACATAGGCTTTAGATATAATAAACCAGGGTTTCCCAAATCCCCAATAGACCCATATTTTCTAGAAAACCCATAGTTAGGCATTCAAATCATTAGCAATATGACCCCTATATAACACCATAGAAACCCTAAACCCCGTAGACCCCAAAGGGTAAGTATCAGGATTCTATATAGGATGGAGATAGAACCTTTGCACCCTTAGCTGCAGAAAAAGACCCAACTCCCTCTATAAGGTAAGGAATTCTTCTTTATTAGTAAGGTACTATTAGGAAGTAGGTATTTATCAAAGATTAGAAAGTAGCTCTTAGGAAGTAAAGGTAGGCAGAGTCAAAGAGCAGCAGCTACCGATACTCGCTCGCTTCAAGCAAGAAGGTGTGATTGAAGCTTGTGTGACCCATATACCCACCCATTCCGTTGTCCAATAGCTATATGTCCTTCCTTCCATCCCCGATCCGCTCGCTATAAGTTGGGAGATGATTCCTAAGTGGGTTAAGTGAGGAGGCAGGTAGTAAATCTGTCCGAGGGATAGGCATCAACTACGGAACGCTACTCCTTGTTGTTGTCCACTAACTAACCTGTTGCCCACTAACTAACTGGGTTGGATTCAAGCAGCTACTCACTTATCGGGGGAGATGTGTACAATATACTAATAACTAATCTACCTGTAGAAATAATTCGCAAGCAAGTAGGGTGGGTTCCTAGGCGATAATGGCTAAGAAGCAACTAATGGGGTAATGTTTAATAGTGTGTAGAGAAGCAGCTTTCCAAGCTAGAGAAGCTAGAGAATTATATCACTCCTGGTAGAAGCCAAGAATATGAAAAGAAGAGGCCAGGTAAGGTCAGGAACTAAATAAAGACGGAGAGCTGCCTGGGCGGCCCGTAATGAGGTAAGAATAATTGTAAGGAGGTATACTAACAAGAATAAGGATGCTAAGTTGTTTGCATACAGAAGAAGCATCTAAATCCTGAAGCTCAAGGTTCGTTGTCTTGGTCTGAAGGGTGTACTACAGGTAATCAGGTGTGTCTATTCCAAAGCTAGTGTTGTTAGGTGAGCTAGCAGAGTTTCCTATTGATCAATTGGGGTGGGCCGGCGCCTTGTCCCTTGGTCCTTCTTTGTCCTGGTCCAGCTACTTAGAGGTGGATATAATTGAAATTCATATATCCATCCCTCCATGTCCTCCTTCCTTTCTAGTGACAGAGGTCTTTTTTGTTCCTGTTTCATGAACTATACGCTGGTTCGATCGCCGCTGCACTGATTCATGGGGTGAACGGGTTACCATAAAAGTACCTGTGACAATGCCTTCATCCTTGGTGGGATGTTAGCTCTAGACCTAAGGTTAAAGGCCCTACCTGCCTTCTCTGAATGTATATCTCCTCTCTAGTCCCTTCTCACTGAAAGTCTCTCGATCTACCCGCTCTCCCTGATCTATAGCTATTGGATGCTGCTAAAGCGTAACTACCTATCTCATTCAGGCAGGGAGATCGTGATGAATTTGATCATGACCGTAATGACATATATAATATATGAATATGAAGGCTGCCGGCATTCGAAAGGACGGAGTCACTCACTCATTCATATGGGTGAGATTTTATGCTCAAAATAGATCATACTCAAAAACAAGAGTTTGATCCTGGCTCAGAACGAATGCTAGCTATATGCTTAACACATGCAAGTCGAACGTGGCTTGCTTCCCCATCCATCCACGTGGGGGCAGAAGGGCAAGATGAATGGCCCCCTCCTAGCGCATTCTCACTCACTCAAATGATATGTGAGTTTTGCGCTGGGCGTGGGAATAACCATATAAATATAGGGTGGTGAAGTTTGTTAGGCTGGCACGAAAAGCTGACATTAACTAACTGGATAAAACTAGTACAGTATGGGGTATGGCATGGGAGAAGCTGGCATCCGACAAAGAGAAAGCCACCAGCTCAGATAGATAGGCTATTCCCGCCCCAAAGCATAGAGCGTTACCACCATTGATAAGACCATAGGCATTAGTTCAAGGATTAGGGTGGAACGATAGAAAAAAAATCTATAGCGGAAAGATAGGGTGGTTTAGGCCATCGACCGGAGCTCTTTAACAGTCTTTAACAGCAAGGCTTATAGATATAGGCTTAGGAACACTGGGTAAGGGATAAACTCTCTTTAACCACGTTGTCTACGTACATAGAAGCTTAGTTAGAGAGTGAAACCAAAATATTAGGGCTAATAATAAAGGCTTATAGACAGGTAAGAGAGCCCTAAGGGATAACCCCACTACTCGCCCCAGATTAGGGCATTAGAGCCCCAGCTTAGAGAGAGAGAGAGAAAATGATGACGGCCTTTTAGTTCTTCAAGTTGATGGCGGTGGTCGAGTCATGTTGTAGCATGATGGCAGCTTTTCCCTCCCCCAAAAGAGAGTTGCTCCTAACCATATGAATGGTTAGCATTAACACCCTATCCTCACACGTCGATGGCGGCCTGTTGTCGAGATTTCATCCCTCTCCTATCGTCGAGAGTTCATCCCTCTCCTATCGTCGAGAGTTCGTCCCTCTCCTATCGTCGAGAGTTCGTCCCTCACCCTACCGGGCCTCGACCTCCTCTATCGGTCGAGCAAGAAATCTATGGCGGCCTTGTGTCGAGAGTTCGTTACCTCACCCTCACACGTATGAATGTATGAGTCGATGGCAGCCTTTGTCGAGAGTTCGGCAAGCTCACCCTCACCATATGAATAGTGAGCCCCTATCGGGCCTACCGGGCCTCAACCTCCTCGGCCGAGCCCCTAACGGGCCTTTGGTCGAGCCCGATGGCGGCCTTTTAGTCAAGCCCCCTACCGGGTCCTCACCATATGAATAGTGGGCCGATGGCGGCCTATTGTCGAGAGTTCGTCCCTCACCCTACCGGGCCTACCGGGTCCTCAAAAGCTTGAACTTCATCATTCATTATATATGTAATTATGCATGTAGGAAGTCAAGGTTGAAGAACCTTCGCCACGGTCAAATGGCCAATCTCGTAGGAACGTAGTCGCTTGTTCGCATCGGGCAAGGGTGAGCCAGCCGAACTCTCGACAATAGGCCCGAAGGGACTCGGCCGAGGTTACGAGGTCGAGGAGAGGGACAAAGCAGCAAACCTCCGCCAAGGGTGAGCCTGTCGAACTCTCGACTAAAGGAGAGGCCCTGCAGGGACTCACTCATTGCCTACCTAGCCTAAAGAGACTGGGTGGTGGGTGAATTCTCCCATCCGGAGACAGTCCTTAGCCAGCAGCACTAACTTGACCAGCCAGCCTTGCTCTCCTCAACAACTAGCCAAGGAGTTCTAGTTTATTAGGGCATCTCCTGAAAACACTATTGAATGTGGGATGCCGAGCGTATTTAGGAAGGATATTTTGGACGTTAGGAAGGGATAGTGCCGACGCTTTTTAAATAACCATGCCGAGCGTATTTAGGAAGGAGATTTGGGTCGCTCAGAAGGGAGAGTGCTGAACACCCAAATAACGATAGAATCTAATCTTCGATGCCGAGCGTATTTAGGAAGGAGATTCGGGACGTTAGGAAGGGACAGTGCCGAAAACCCGTGAATGCTCAAAGTTCAGGTCATGGAGCCTGTCTCTAAAGGTGAGTTAATACGTACGCCAGGTGGTGAGTTGAGTTGGTTGGCGTAATTACATATATATAATCCACCAAATCCCCGACTGAGTGCTTTCACTTGGGAGCTCTGAGACATTCTAAATTTCACTGGTCCGGAAGGCATACTTCATATTTGTGGGGTGATCACGCATCTCCGACCGAGTACTTTCCCTCTATAGCCCTGATCACTTTGTTTATTTGCTAGCCCTAGCCTACCCTCGCTACAGCCAAGAGCCTTTCAACTTTTCACCTTGAGCCTTATGCCTAGACCACCAGCCAAGCCCACCAAGCATCACCTGGGACGGGGATAACTAGTAGCCAGCATCACCTACCGATGGGACGACGGGGCGAGAAAGAGCCAGGAGCAGCCAGTAGCCTAAGTAAAGCCCACCAAGTTCAACAGATACCTTTCGCCTTTAGCTTTTTGCCTATAACCTGTATCCTGTTACCTCTCACCAGACGCCTTTTGCCCTTTTCCACCAATGGGAACTTGTTACCTTCTGCCGCCTTTTTCTTGGAACCTTTAGACAGAAGCCAGAAAGAAACCTTTCTCCAGTCACCGTAGGAACTTACCCTCTTGCCAAGCCCACTGAGAAGTGATTGCTTTATATACTTGCATACCGTAGGACTAGTGAAGCCAGGGTTGGGTTGGACAATGGCTCTGATGAAGTTTTCCCATTTCACTGATGAGATTACTGAAATGATGAGGTTTTCCATCAATGCCGATAGGAGTTGTCTTCAATCCATTACCATAGCACGATTCCCTTTTTGAGCCCAATTCCCCATAGCACAATTCCATTTTGAGCCCAATTCACATACCACAAGGCCCATAGCACGATTCATACACATTTCCTAGTAGAGCCCCATTCCCCATAGCATGAGTCCCATAGCCCAATCCCTTGTTGATCCCGATTCCCATACACTAGAGGAAGGAGGCCTAATTTATATACACTACAGGAAGGAATCCATTGAGCTACAACGTAGAGGAGGCCTAATTTATATACACATACAGTAAAGAATTCATCACCTGTGCATAGAGCACCAAAAGTGTAGCACCCCGACAGAGACACACATACCCACCATTCACTATAAGCACCAGACGTAGCTCCACATATAGCAACCTCACAAAGCCGACAGAGCCAACTCACAGAATGGGGTCCACCCTTCTCCCCCCTCTGCATACAACCCAAGGGGTGGGGATAGGCAGAGGCACTTGCACGAACTACGGGAAAAAGAAATAAGTGAAATTACATCCACGTTCAATAACAATCCCCAAAAAGACATTCCAATGTATAAAGTCACTAAGCTCCGGGAAAGCCTCTCACAATAGAAACGGGCATGCTATAAGGCTATAAGATGTATATTATCAAATGAATCATTGGTAACACCTCATTGTGTAACCATCGTTGCGTTATCGTTAAGTGAAAGAGGAAGGAGTGTGTAGTAACCATGTTCCGTACATTCAGCGAAAGGGGATTAGTGAAAGGGTACTGGGTAATGCAGCCTGGGTAATGCATATTGAATGGAATGTGGGAATGTGGGAATGTTGGAGAATGCGGGAATGCGGACTGGCCTTCCTGGGTGATTGTACTGGGAGGCGGACTGAAAGGGGAATGGGGAGTAGCTGTAGTAACAATTGTTCTATCTAAGTAAGCTTTCAAGCGGGTAGGTGGGATCATGTGTGCTCTGCCCTTGTCAACGCCATTGCTATTGACCCGACGCCAATCTATTAGGGAATTGTCCTAACTCCGACTAACTCCGACGAACTCCGACGCATCGGCAAATAAACCACTCCCACTTTTCTTTAGTCATTTTAAGGAGAAGCAACGAAGGGAAACAACAAGAGAAGAGATTCTAAGTCTACTTTTCGAGCGAGTCACTTATTAATAAACTGAAGCGTTATTACGTATATATAGATGTGTGAGATCCAATGTTAGGTCGAACGAAGTGCTTCACGCTCATTAAGAAAGGTGGTTGGTTCGGGCATCCTTTAGACTTTAAAGAACAACCTTTAGGTTCAATTCCTTGCCTGATGCGGACAAGCGATTACATTCCTTACACCTTTTTCTTTTGAAAAGTAGATTTATTCCTATAAACGCACCCCCAACGATTAGCTGACGGGGGGTTCGCTCGCCTTCGTTTCCCTGGATATTGCTTTTACGGAGGATCCAACTTCCCCTTTAGCGCTTTATGGTCCGATGTTCACTTCCCTTTTACCCCCCTTACTACCGCTACTACCCGCTACTAAATTATTAGGTCCTTTTGAAGAAATCATCATAGTCCCCTTTCATACTACCCATTCTACTAAAACAGAGCTTCAACCATGAGCGAGCTTTGATAGATCTACTGAACCGTTATAACGACCTACAGAAGATGACACCCATCATAAACCCCTAAAGAGAAGAGATACTCTGTACAGCTACACCTTAGGATAACTATCTTAATGCTCATACTGACGGAACTATCTTCTAAGGGATGGATGATGGATGGACGGATAGAGGGATGGAGGGAGGGATGGTACCGAGCATATGCGCTGGTCTTATATAGGCTGGTCTTCTCCAGTGATTTCTGGGCTTGTACGGTCCCCGTTAGGTGAGGAGGTCTGGTCAGCAGGTCCAATCTTGCATGGTTCAAGGTAGGGACGTTCTCAGGTACGGACGGTCTAGTGAGTTCTGGTCCAGTCAGTTCAGGTGAGGCCGATAGATAGCGAGTGATAAATTACAAGTAGGCACTTCAGGACATGGCTTGCTTTGGCCTTCCATTAGGGTTTATCGCTTTACCCATTAAGGAGGTAGTAGCCCTATCGCTTAGATATACGCTACCCACCCATACTAGCGCTTGCATCGCTTAGCAAGCAAATAAGGACGTGACACTGCACTTGGCTAGAGGATAAAACCCCTATTTACTGTGACAAGTCTTGGATCCAAAACATGGTTTATGCTGCTTTCCACAGGATCTCATTTGAAGACATCCGCAAAATATGAAAGAAACAGCGACACTTTTAGCCATTAGGAGGACCTGGCATAAAGACAGATCATGTATGGTTAGGTCTTATCCGATACAGTCCGGTTAGCTGGCTGAGGAGTCAGAACCAGAACGGGAAAAGAACATTGCTTACTTTGGTTACCTTCCCTTGGCGGTTGATCCCCATTATACTTAGCCCTTGACCCTGCGATTGGAAACCCTTATTGCTATACCTTGAACCTTAATCTAGAACTACAACTTATCAGAGGATGGATAAATACTTCCCCATTATACTTAGCCCTTGACCCTGTGATTGGAAACCCTTATCGCTATACCTTGAACCTCAATCTAGAACTACAACTTATCAGAGGATGGATGGAAGAAGGATGGACACCTCTTTGGATAGGACATGAACACAAGCCGGGAATACTTAAGTACTACGCTCTCCTCCCGGCTAGAAGCAAAATGCCAGGGGGTCGCTCGTCTTCGTTTCCCTGATAGTGCTTGGAGGATACACCTTACCATTCCCCTTTCTGTTAGCTTTATTGTACGCAGCCATTTATGCTCGCCTTTACCTCCTACCGCTACTGCCCAACCCACCCTCCTTCCTTACGACCCCGCTACTGAATCGTTACCCCAATTCTACTAGACCTTTTTATTCAACCTTGAGCAAGCTTTTATAGAGCACACATTAGGGTCGAGCAATACCCAAAAGAGTACACACCGGGGACGGATCATTGAATCGCATAGACCGACGAGTGATAGATAGACAATACGGGAAGCGGGTACCGGTCTTATCCAGTCAGGTTAGTCAGGACCAAGAGAGTCAGGACCAGACCCGGTTTCATCAGGACAGCAGTGCTTTTTGTTACCTTCCCATTAGGGTTACACTTGGACTTTCTTACATATAAGATCTGTACAATACTAGCTCATTACTATCCATGATATTCAAGTAATGAATGACTCTATATTACTAGTACATAACCATTACAGCTCTTATACTATCTCTATCATATTACTATGGGTTTATTACTAATATGTAAGGAGTTGTACACCATGTAGTCATATCTATAACTCTATACGTGATATCTCACCTATGTGAAGCAGTATCATATAGAAAGCTATACCTATGAGTTAAGCAAGCACTAAGCAGCTCGTATACTAATCAATAAAGGTAAGCTAATCCAGTGTGTTCGTATTTGATGTCATACCAAAGCATTACCCTAATAGCTTAAGCACAGGATCCATGATAGAGTGATCCTCTTGTATTCACAGTATTTATTCACTATATTTCCATAACTAATCCAGGTGTGTTTACTAATGGTAGATGATGTAACAGAATATGCTATAGATTACAGTATATGTTACACTGCTAGATATGATTAAGCCAGTACTATCTCCATTACATCTGACATAACCCTTACTAGTTATCATGATCTTACTGTCCGGGCTCTATGCAATCCATGTCCATTAAGCTAAGAGATATGGCCAATGTATACAGTGTGCATTACCTATACCATCATAGCAGTAGTATACAGTAAGTAATGGAGTTTACTCATCAGTGATTGATATATACAGAGTAGGCTATAGTTCTAACTAACTTAGCTCTGTTGATACATGGTGTTGATTCATATGAGTGATTCCCGTTACTAACCTTGTATGTAAGTAAGTGACAGTGTTATCTACTTAGTACTAATCCCATTCCTTATATGATAATCATAGCCTGTAATCCATATCCATGAACAGCTATTGCCCCGTATGTAAGTAACATGATATCGATTTCATTACTAGTAAGCTCTAATTCCATTGATATAGTGAAATAGAAGCAATAGTAATATGGAGTTATAGATACCTAAGCAGTCAGTATGATTACGCTTATCACATGCTTATACAAGTGTGTTCTATCCAACGTATTCCCCTAATCATTATACACATAGATTGCTTGGACTGGGCTTTATGCTATTACTCTAATGTATTTACCGTATTCATTGCAGTTATGTACCTATCTTGTACTTGACTTTTCATAGTTACTATGTTTCCCTAATCAGTTATAGTGTTACTTATAATGATATCAGCTTAAGTAGAGTAAGTAATGAACTCCTATGGTATACGTATGTGTAAACACCATGTTATTAGCTTCCATTACCTAAGTTATGCTATTAGTGTACTGTGTTAATTACTCGTATTAGCTAACCTTTACAGATCACTAAATAACACAATGCCTGGAATCATACTAAGCTCTCTATCACTAAGCTATTTTTATGGAAACTACGTGATATGGCACTCAAAGCATAACTCGTATCTACAGCTTATCGAACTCACTATGAAGCTTCTGTATGATGAGAGTGGTATCATTATTAGGAATATACAGTATGAAGATTAAGACTAACTGGCTTCTTACCTGTATTATACCAATCTTATTGAGGCAATGACATCAACTATGAACTATAAGCTAATCCATATTGAATCTCATAACATTGATTATGAATACTTTTTTCAAAATTAAGACTAACATGACGTGTCTAATTCAGACAAGTACTGTGATTCGAATAAAGCTTGAATATGACTAATAAGTACTGATCTGCTTTGCTTAACTATGCTTCTACTGGTATGATTACATACTTATATCTATGATTTCCATTGCTTATGATGAACCTGTTGATATGGTGAGTAATACAAGCCCATTCTTGATCTATGATAGTATCATTACCCTTATAACTAGAAAATGTAAGAGATTACAGTAATAAGGTAACCATTACTTATGCTTTCTTTCTAATTACTAGTATTCCATATCCTTATGAGCTGTAATAGAGTAATCATGCTTCATAGTCGTAACAATATCTGTAACATTACGGATACACTTAGCCCATATGCTCTTTTCATTCCATATGAGTTATAGCTCTAGTGCTTTTATTTCAGTCATTGTAAGCATGTATCAACCCTTGAAAGCTCGTTATGTAACAACAATGGGGGTACTAGTTACATAGCCTGTCCAACATGTACTCATTGAACATTATCCTTTATCTACATGAACCCTATCAATACTGTAACTTAACCTATAGCTTTATCCATATTCATTGCTTATGAGAGAGTTATGACTACTAATTCCATATAAGCACTACTTACTCTTTATACGTACAATTAGGAGATATCACCTATCTCGATACATGACGGTACAAGCATAATATAAGAACCAATACTAATCTGTGCTTTATTTCACTATGTTAGAGCTTACGTTTTCTCTGTATCATTACAAGCCTAATCAGAGCCCATACTAGTGAAACATGAACCTCATCAATAACTATGATCTCAATAGTGTTTATTATGCAAACATAGTAACATGATTAAGCTGAGCTCATTATATAAACAGGTTCTAAGTTCATGTATAAGTATGATTAATTACCATTATATTCCAAGCATGTTCATCTTTCAATGGGTAATGTAGAAGGTACTCATCAAGCTTATGTGAGATACAAGCCTATACCACCAAGTTCAAGCTCATATCAGCTTGCATGTACTAATTAGGTGAAATACATAGGTAAGTGAAACACAGCTCTATTCATAAGTAATGGAATTAGTATGATTATGAGAATACCACCTAATGATAGATGAAGTATGACCATTGATTCTCTCTTATTATAGGATAAAGAGCATAGTAATAATGATATTAAGCTGTATTACTTAGCTAGCTTACTTATTACGATGGTAAACTGTTCCTTTCCCTCCTATTGTAAGGCAAGCCATTCTTCCTTTTGGCGAGGTAACGAGTTAAACCATTAGGCAGTCTGATGCTTGAGAGTAGGTGGAAACATGCAAGTCGCCATAGTGCTATCATTAACTCTGTAAAGGATGCAAGAAAGGTGATCTCCTTTCTTGCAGGAATAGCAGTTGCGCATATCATATCCGCATAACTCTGTTGGGCATATGCGGCTCAGTGAGGTGTCCCTTGCCTTTGTCTTCCTTTGAGTAAGTGTTGGGTTCCTTGTCAGGTAAGCCTTCGTTCCTTTCAGCACTAGCTGCTTCGTTCGTTGACTAGCTGCTTCCTTGCTTCAATGACTAGCTAGGAAATGATCTCGCGACCGCACACAAGGCAGTGGGACTGGCAGTGGTCAAGTCTATGCACAACTACCCGAGTCTTGGCACACCGAGTCTTTTCTTTTGAGATATCCTTACGTGCGATTACTCATGGTCTGGTAGCTTGTTCTAATACTCCCTGGCACTTCTGACCTCGTAATTGTGCTTTCCAAATAGCTCAAACAAGGGTTGCTCACACAAGGGTTCATGATAGCTACGATCACCGCACAAAGTTATTTACTACCGATCAAGTTCTTGACTAACTACCCGAGTAAGTCTTGTCCAGCACAGTGGATTCTCGATTATCCCTCGATCTAGCACATTTTATTATCCCTCGATTAGCACAGTGAAACATTTGGTTACACATTTGATATAGATATATATATCTATACTGCTAGTGGCAAGGTGGAAAACTCTGTTGAGCGTAGCGAGCCGCGAACTAGGCTTTCGTTCAAGCCCCTTAAAGTGATCTTTCCTTTCAAGGATAGATATACGCCATTGAAAGTATCTTGACTAGCCAGTGATGTAATTGTCCGCCGCACACCTTATGCAATGTGATTGGCTAATCTTTGTCAAGATAAATATGACAAACCATTGCTCTTGCCTTCCTTCTGACCATCTGCGGGATTCTGCTAAGGGGCTTGCCTCATGAACAGCCACCATTCTATATGCATTTATTCTTATTTCATTCTTAAATGCATATATTATATCTGTAATTATGCATTCATGAAGCTACGAAATGAATGAATGACTGTGTAAATGTGAGCTATAGAACTGGCCGGCCTTCCTATAGTTCACTTCCCTGACTTCGTTCATCCATCCCACCACACAAGGTAACATGCAAACATCCAGCCTGGCAAGCCATCCATCCCCCGCAAGTGAACTTCCCTCATCCAGGACAGGAAATGCCCTTACCCTGCATCAGAAGAGAGATAAAGAGCATCATTACATACATGATTTAGATCTATCGACCAGCCTTTCAATCGGGCAAGGGAGATTCCTCAACCTACGATCCAACCTTTGATCTAGACACGGAAGATACCTCGCCTTACCCTCAATCAAGCAACAGGAAATCTCTCGACCTGCATCCTGGGGTAGAAAAAGAGCTTAATTACATTAGTGATTGAGATCCATCCACCCACCAGCCCCGGGCAACCCTCCAGGCACTCAACCGACTAAACGGACATACGACCGATCGGTCGAGCGTGCATACATCCACTCACTCTCCGAACCACCCTCTGATCCATACATATAAAGGCACTCACCCATCAACCACATCCATCCAGCGACCTTTTCATTGGTAAGGAGATCACTCAACCATTTGGGATGAGCACCGGCCACAGGTAATACAACGGTTGGGAATAGAATAGCGATAATCCACGTTCTAGCAACCGAACGAAGGGTTATGGTGGGTAGTCTCAGATACATCAAAGTTAGCCAATCCTCGAGATTCGAGAGTTAGCAAACCCGACTTAACCCAAGGACATGATGGGTGAGCTCTAACCCTGCAACCCTAGCTAAGCCTCGGCCCATTCATTTATTGGCCGGACGTACAAACTTGGATCGATAAGTTGTCCCGCCTCTGCTAATCGGAATACTTCGCTAATTGGAATTCGATCATGGCTATAAGCCTACCGAGCTAAATCACATCTCATTTTCAGACCCCGACCAGGTAATAACTTATACCCTACATTTCCGCCTTGCTCGCCAACAAAATTGAGAATTGAAGTGAAGCCGAGTCAGCCCCTTACGGTATTCTTCACCACGGGCACGCACTTCCCTTTCATCCAATGCATTGGGGGGGGAGGAGCATACATACGAGGTCTGTTAGTCCGCTCTTTCGAAAAGTTAGTCTGCTCCTTCGTCGATCTATCTGATCCAATCCGGCTTCTTTTTATCCCCTTCTTCCCCCGGTATTGGTCCGGTCCGGCCTGGGGAGATGGGGCTAATGAATCACTATAAATAAAGTACCTAATACGCCTGTCCCAACACGCCTATTGCAATAAGTTGCGGTTAGCTCAGCAATTTCCCGCTCACTAATTACTGAAAGTTGACGGAATGTGATGAAACGAAGCCTTGGTTTAAGCACCTTTCCCCGTTCATTATTGAGAAGGGCTGGTCAATGAACTGATTTCCCCCTACCCCCT
This sequence comes from Pinus albicaulis, assembly GCA_034641835.2. NCBI lineage: Eukaryota > Viridiplantae > Streptophyta > Pinopsida > Pinales > Pinaceae > Pinus > Pinus albicaulis. The sequence continues at coordinate 892,007,366 of CM076581.1, forward strand.
CCGGGACCAGCCCAACCCCCTCTCTCTCTCTATCGATCAAGAACATTCACGAGAGGAATAGGGAGGCGGGCGAAACTGGCCTTCTAACTAACCGGACTTCAATAAGCCTGCCTTATCACCATATACTGAATAATGGATAGGTCAACTCACAACCCTGCCCGAAACCGGCAATTAAGAATAGTAGGGCGGTTCCCACAATTGGTTTGATAACCCGCAGAGACGAGGTGATGCACAGTGGTGGGATTGGCGATGTTGCGGCCCAGTAATGTGGGATTGGTCATTTACCATCCATCTTCTTTATACCATTAGAATAGCAGAGAATTCATGACTTGAAGAAATTAAAAACCAAATTCGGATGGCTGCCTGTTGGTTACCTCCCGCCATTCTGTGTCTACAAATGAGTCGAGCTGTTGCAGCTCCAGGTAAGCTTTTTTTGGGCCACCAGTCTGAATTCTCTCAGGGCAGCCTTATCCACCAGTGCTGCATCATGGAGCTCCGCAAGCTTATCGTATGCCTCCTGAGCTTCCTTGGAACTTGGCCATTTGCGCTATGGAATCTGCAGTGGCATTGGCTTCTTCATTGAGCTAATGGATTATTTCGCGAAGATCCTCAATAGCTTTCTCCCTGCAGCCCGTCTAGTATTGAACTGTACTGTAGATGGATCCGCTCTCATTAACTGCTTTCTTCAGTCTTTCTCTACCTACTCGGCCATCTTCCAATACTGGAGGTATCTGGTTCATGAGCTCGCACACCATCCGATCCTCCTGTGATCGTGCGCGCTCCAAATTATCGTGCAGCGAAACATTACATTCGCGCAAATGGGTCCATGATGAATAAAGGATATCTACTTGCTCCGTCGATAGGCAGGCATAAACTCACTCATTTCTAGGTCCACAGCCTTCAAAGCTGGCCACATTGTCTCTAGTCAAACCCGTACCCTTTTCACCCTTCCTCTGCCTGGTGCCTTGCCTGTACCTGAAGATCTCTGTAAGTGGACACCTCGGCCAATTGGATTTGAAACTGCTGGCTGGCCTACTGCCCCTGGCCTAATGAGTGCTTAAGTCACCTAATTCATTCAAGTATCAGTCAGTCCCGGAATCAGTCATTCTCTTTTAACCCGTTCAATCATCATTCATTTTCAGGCTCGTTCCCATTTCTACGGCTTCATTTTGCTCTTGAGCGGGCTTGAGCCATGTCTCCCGATAATGATCAGTACATTTTGAAAGGTAATCGCCCAAAATCCCTCCCTAATAATCTTCCTTTCCTAAGGGCTCTTATTGTTTCCGTGCCCTAATAATCTTCCTTTCCTAAGGGCTCTTATTGGTTGCGTGCTTGGCATGTCAATTCCTCACTTGGGTGGTTCGTTTGCTTGCCCGAGAATGAATGAAATGGATCTGTAATGTCTCCTATTCTAGCAGTAATGAAGCTATGTGGAGAGGTGGCTCGAAATGTGATTATTATATATGTAATTACGCTTTTTCAGTGATCGACTTAATTTCATCTGATTCCATCCTTTCTTCAGCGCCTGATTCCATGGATGATATATTTGATTCCGCGAGATTCGTGGATTCAGGTTCGACCGACTACTGTGATTGATTGCCTGATCTATTTTATGTGGTGATGGTGCTGCGCTACCTTGGATGCATGATCAACTCGCATGTGGTGACAGTGCTGCGCTACCTCGGAGCTAGGACGGGACCGATGGGATGCTGCGCTCACTACCTCGGATGCATGATCTACGATGGCGAATCAATCCATCACTGGTAGGCGGAATCACGTGAACCGGGACCTCTCACCTTCGCACTCGCACTGCCCAACACTGTGAGCACTGGTTATAACCGGCTCTGTCGGGTGGTGGCCTCTTCCTTCCCCTTCCTTCCCTTCCCATGCCATGCAATGGCATATCCCATGCTGGTGGATGCGGTGTGTATGGTGTGTATGCGGGCAGATTGGGGTACTGCAGCTTGACCTGAATGCTGGATGTGTATGGCATATGATCCTAAATAGGTAAATCATCGTATGTAACGCTTCGTCACCTTCCACCATCCAATCTATGTAACACGTGTTCCATACGTTCAACTCTCATTAGTTCCATCCGGTCTATTTTTAATCAATTGAGAAGCAATCAGGTATCAATCATCTTTCATTGGTCCAAGCCTCTCTCCCCTGGGGTTGGGGTCGGTCCCCAGGCAGGGTGTGTGATGGCTCGATCGGTTCTATATCTCAGCGCTATCAGTCCTCCTAAATTGATGAAATCTCATCTCTACGCCGATTCGATGATGAAAGGCCCTGATCGAGTGGGAGATAGCACAAGGACTTATCGAGGAGTCAGGCCTAAAACACTGTAGCGAACGACCGTGGAGAAAAGTGAAGGCACGATGTTGAACAGCAAAAGCAAATAGCATGGGAACTTAGAATATAACCTTTTATGGCTCCATTGAATCTATAATGTGGGGCTTTGGTCCTGGATCTTTAGAGATGAGGCTTAATGGGTACTGCTGGGGGGCCATGGGGACCTTTTTTTCCCCTTAGGAGGGAAACCTTCACTAACCTCCATGCATGCATAATTACATATATAATGAATTACGTAATTTGGAAGATTGGAGACAGAAGGACATACAAATCACGGTGGCCCTCCAACTCTCTATTGGAGACCACACATTCATTCAGACTGGTGAGTGAGCAGCCCCTAGAGAGAGTTGGAGGGTTTGGATTGGTATGTGCTTCCGTTATCAGCCTATCGAGAGAGTCAAGAGGCAAGTTGTAGGGCCGAGCTAGGAGTTCTGTATGCTTAGATGGGATGGCTTATTAGAGGGGTAGTACTTTAGCTCTTTGATTCTCTTGTATAAGTGATTATGCTCTTTTTAGAAAGAAAAAAATTAAGCTTCAAAACTCCGCCAAGAGAAAATGGCGAAATGACTAGGAACGTAGTCGCTAGTCCGCATTGCGCTAGGGTGAGCAAGCAAACTCTCAAAAAGGGGGCCGCCATCGAAAGATGTTCCTCTCCCCCTTGTCGAGAGTTCGATTCCTCTCCTTTGTCGAGAGTTCGGCAAGCTCACCCTCACCAAAGTGCCGCCGAGGGAAACAGCTCAAGTAGTAAGTCAAAGTGAAATAAGTGCCACCAAGTGAAAATGGCAAAATAGGCCCGAAGGGACTCGGCCAAGGTTACGAGGTCGAGGAGGGCGTTAAGCCCGTCTCGACCAAAGGACCGGAGGTACTCACTATTCATATGGTGAGGGCCGCCATCAGTGAAACCGCTCGATTGACGAAATTGCTCCATATTTGTTTTTGGGGGTGGGGTTTAAGGGAAGAACGATTGAATGACGCGCTTACTTACGTGATTACTCCTGGCTCTATTTTCACCCCCCAATCTCTCGATTGATACCCATCTTGATTCTTGCGACCTGACAGCAATGAACTAACTTGACATCTGCTTGCTGCTTGCTTTTCTTACTTGACTATCACTTGCTTACGTTACCGAGGGCTGGTCCAAATTGAAGAAGCTAGTCAAACCCGTTATGCCACTAGAACCCGAGATTTGGTCGAACTAAAGCAAGCCTTGATGAATCATGGGGATAGATAGTTACTAACCTGATGAGGATGCATCAATCACATACCCATTGAACCCAGCAAATTATAACAGAAGGGGACCAAAAAGTTTGCCATCATACGGGGCACATTGACCCAACATGATAATGAAGACAAGACCTAGGGGCGGTCACCGAAAGAAAGGCCCAGTTCCTGGCTGCAAGCTGTTCACCAAAAAGCCCCAATTAACCAATCTCAGTTTCCAACTGCCCATGGTTATTGAATCACCCAGTGAAATACTGAACTCAGTTACCACCTACCCGCTATGATTGATCTTTCCCCCTTCCTTTGTGATGCTTAATACCTTAGCGATGATCATACCACCATGTCGAATATACATCGAGTTGTTATATACGTCCATTTACAATTTTGGAATCACAAATTACAGTGGGTACAGGAGCCAAACTAAAGCCTAGGACCTTTAGCCATTAAACCTTTGCTTTTCACCTCTCAACAAAAGAAGCCTTTCACCTTGAACCTCTTGCCTTTAGTCATTCAACCTCTAGCCCACCAGGAGCCAAAAGCCTTGAGCTATAAGCCTTGAGCCAAGCCCACCACACTAGATAGAGCTAACCTCCATCAGGGAGGGGCAAGAGCCAAACAAAAGCCATAAGTCAAGCCTACCGCAACACTATAACTACCCTATAACGAGTACACCAATCAACACACCTTAATGCTCAGATCGACAAGAGCTTATTTATAGATTGATTTATGGCCTACCAGGCAGGTTAATGAAAAACAGACGTTATGTTCAATCCATTCAATCCATGATCTTCTGTTACATCCATGAAATACAGACTTATGTTCAGTCCGAATACATGATACTCTAGATCTCTACTCGAACTCTAACCTCTCTACCTCTATTCTATACCGAGAGATAGCTCTTTTCTCTACACGAACTACCGATACTCAAGAAATATCTATACTCTACCTCTATTCTATACCGAGAGATACACGAAATACAATGGAAGGTGAGCGAACCAGAGAAGAGAAAAGAAGCGGAAGCAGAAGTGATGTTAAGTTAAGTCTATGTGAATGATATATCTATCTATACCGATCTTTATATACCAATACTATCTACCGATACCGAAACTCTATACCAAGATATATGGACACGGATGCTTGCTTGGAGAAAGCATCCACCCAGGCAGGCGGGTGGGCCGGGATAGGAGAAGAAACGAAATAATCGGGCTGGTCCAATAAAACGAACACGGCCTGGCTTCCTTGTTTGCTGGTATGGTTGGATGGTAAACGCCACCTTTCCCTTCTGGAATTTACCATATCTTGCCACGTTAGCATTATCTATCGTCCCAAGGCATACGCCACCTTGAACTAGTGAATTTTCCACCCTTATATAGTCCTCTATTTGTTTAGGGCCCCATATTACTTATTGTTGGGTGGGAGGGAATTCACCGATAAAGTGACGTTTTACTTTGGAAGAAAGGCATTTGACTTAGTTTCACACGGCTAGGCGGAATGGACTCACTAGGATTTCTAGTCTTGCTGGTTGGGATGGCTGGTTCAAGCTTACCGCTCTACGGGAATAGGGGGTTGACAATTACGTGCCGCTCTTAGGCAAGGTTCCAGGTCTGTCTCAGGCATTAGTACAAAGGCGTATAATTACTCTCCCTATAGGCCAACCTTTAAGTATTTAAATTACCAGGTACAAGGCGGTGTGGGAGCAAGCACCTTCGAACTGCCCGCTTTCACTCATTATCCTTCCTGCCCCTACGCTTCGCTAAGTATGAACTTCTCTTTATGGCTTTAAATGGCTTCAAAGGTAATTTGTGATGCTTCTATGGTCACTTCATACATTGTTAGTAAAAGTTGTCACAAATCGATGAAAGGTGACGTTCTATTAAAGAATAATGGAAAAATCAAATATTTAGAACTGTTGGTGTCGGGACATGGAAAAGCTAGGATTTCCAGATAGTTCGCTGGTGGGTGGGATGCTAACTAGATTGCGGCTGGCCGGTTGGTCGAGCTTGCTTTTGTTATGGGACTGCTTAGTTTTACTGATCGCGCCACCTTCTTTACTTACCTTCTTACCTTACCTCGGTTCCCCATGGAGACATGCCTTCATCGAACTTGCTGTCGTATCTCGATTGCTTTCTGCCTGAGATCTTCTCTCCCTCCTATAATTATTTCTTGAGGGCTGAAATGCACTCTTCTGCCTATAGATCTCGGGAGGACTCACTATATTAATAATGGATGCATAATGGGGCGCTCGCCCGGGACCGGAAATCGAGACTCTATCTATTGGATAAGTAATATGGATGCATCAACCGATATTACGTTATTAATAGACTTACTATTTAGCAAGGGGGAGCACTCAACCATTTATGCGCTATTACTTAAATGGGTTTTGGAACTCGACCTGGCAACTATAGTTCATTCCAGATTTTCCTGAATAAAGAGATCGACTTCCAACTATAGTAGCCCTGGAAGAGAAAGCTGAAATGAACTCTTAAGTGAAGATAGGGGTGGGATAGTTAATTATTACATATATTCTAAAGGGTTCTGGGTGAAAAGTGGTACTCCTAGCTTTCAATATACCTATGTTTAGCCTTACACACGAAGCCCATAACGGGCGAGTCACTTAACGTCCCTCACCCTTGCCCTCAGCGGACAAGCGACTTCGTACCAAATGAAACATCTATCCTTCAGGGGGATGAAGTGAACATAGAACTTAGCAAATTCCCAAAGAAGCCTAAATAAGCCATTCAGTAAAGTGACTGTAAGTCAGTCCGCTTTGAACTAGCTTTGTTATTTGCCAGCCCTCTCGACTACCTGCCTGATGTTTATAGTCAAAGGAATGGCGTAAAGAGGATTGAGAACATAATTCCGTTGTCTTACTCCTATCTCTGTCAAGTTGAAATATTATATCTCTCGCAGCCCTAACTCCAGAACATATGTAATATATAAACAGCTTCTGTAGAGGGAAGCATGGATATTTGGTAGAGAATGTGGTTCCCTCTGCTGTAGTTGGCCGTAAGCTCATTCCATCTATGCTCGTAACCTTATCCCTTCTCTCATTACCGTAATTACGTATATAATATATAGAGATCCTCTCCCCTCAGGGATAGGGGTGGGTGGGTAATATGTAATTATGCTTCATGATTATGCAAATGAGAGAGAGATCGATTTGTATTATATTATTATATATTATTATTTTGGTAGTTTATTATATAATTTGTAGCGAAAATCCGATCTTTAATCTCAATTTTGCCCTCTCGGAGTTAAGAGACGGAGTTCGTCAACCTGTTTGGCTCTAAAAACCTCATTTTTCCCTCGCCTTATCAGAAGCAGAGCCCGCCCCCGCCTCAGCAGAAGATGAAACGAAGCCAGCCCGCAACCCATCAGAAGTAGTGGAACCTGCCCGCCTCGCCTCCTCGGAAGTGGGACCAGCCTCTCCTCATCAGGAGATGAAACGGAGCATCATCATACGAAGCAGCAGGACACGCCTCAGGAGAAGCGGATCACTCACACTGACCACCCACACCGACCACGTCCAACCAACCACACATCTAAAGATAGAGAGACCCACAAACTACCGATATGGAATGAAGGAGTAGATGTTCTAGGATAGATAGATCTGGAAGGGGGAGGGACAAAGTATAGGGTTGGAAGTCGAGTGGAAGGAGATGTTTGAGATCAATAAGGTAGGTTCCCATGAATTCGAATAAAGTGGGTACTTCCATTCGATAGGGATTGTTAGGCAGGGAGAACGTTTCCAACGATGCGAGTCAACATCGAAATGGGCATACTAAAGGGAAGGCTCATCGGACGCAGAGGAATGGGAATTGGACGCAGAACACTCACTTACAAACCACATTGAATCAATTCCTTTCTCTTTCATCCATGTAATTCTCCGACATTATCGCGATTCTCCTACATTTATCCGACAATAGAGTTCATCCTAACATTAACCTCCCCCCCCGGATTGACTCTTCACTCTTTAGTTCCTCCAGCCTTATGCCATTATTTGCATTCTACAAATGAGACACGCATGAATAAGGTGGCAGCTCAGCAAGCCAGCCCATGCAATTGGCATAGGAAGAGAAGAGATAAATCCGCAATGTCAAAGTGTGGTATTACATAGGATACTGATTGACCAACCAGTGACTACCTTTCAGTTCCGGATCCTAATAAGGCTAAGGCGGCAGTAGTTTGTTTCTTAGTAGCAGAGGCACCGCAGCTAAGGTTGCTAGAGTCAAGGTAGCGGATTGAGTTACAGTTCCAGGTCCAGTAAAATAAGTAGTCCTTTTCCAGCCATAAGCATACATAGGCGGCAGTTGACTCAGCAGTTTCAATTCCAGTTGTTTACTAAACTAATATAAGTGGTTGACCTAGTTTATTGAGTTGACCTATACAATGACTCTGAGATCCTACTAGCAGATTACTTTGATTCCTTTTATTAGATAGGTGGGCGGCTATTCATTGATCCCTATCCAGTGCTAGTCGACCTGGAATTAATGACGAAGAAAGCAACAGAGGCTGGCAAGTTTCAGTTGAATCAGCACAATCTTGCCTAGTAGCTCTTACTGCTCCATTCATTAGAGAACCAGTCCCATATCCAATAGCAGAGACAGAGATAGCTAGAGCAGCCGGATCGGTACCCATACCCGCTGATAGTGATCGAGATGAAGAGCCAGCATCCCTTCCATCAAAGCTTGTAGTATCGGTGAATCTATAAAATATTAACTTATACCTTATGGCCATTTCGAGATCCATTATATAGAGAGCTTAGTGATCCAGACCTTCGTGATCGATACCCAGTCCTGTCTATAGATACAGTAGCTTACCCACTACCGTCTTCACTAATACCTAAGCCACCTAAGCCAGCACCTCGCCCCTCCAGCCTAAGCTTCCCTTCGCTCAATTCCTTATTCATAACCACCACTAGCAGCCGATCAAAATTCCAGTTAACTACTAGTTGAACGAGAAGAAGATCCTATAGCTGCTATGTACCTAGTTCCGGATCAAGACCCAGCAGCCATAGTGGAAGTACCAGTATAAGCACCCCCACTAGTTTCAGTAGTTGACCTTGAATAAGCATCTATGCAAAATGACTTTCCATTCCGCTAATAATGCGGATTCAGTAGCTAAATTCCTAAAAACGAAGCGAGTAGCAAAGGTTGAGTCATACTCCATTAAGGCAACAACGTAGACTGAGGCAAGGGATAGCTAGAATGGTATAATAGGCATCAAGGATAGATTTTTCGGATCAAAAATATTTCATTCCATTGATATGAAACAAGATCAATTGGGCACCACTCCACGCCTGGAACCATAAATGGGACTTGGAACCACTGCTGGTGGAGACCTTCCTATCACGTATACGGGTTTTGTTGCTTCTGCTTGATCAATTGGGTATGAAATAGGCCCATCCATCTTTGGTGTCGGTTTCTTTATGATTAATTACGTTGCATATCCAATTGTAGTTTCCAACCAGTAGAGGTGGCTGGCCATATTAACCTGTTTAAGTGGGCACAGTGGAAACATCAATTTATATGGACGGATTCCCTTATATAGAACATTGCAATGTAGAGCCGGGGCATAAGGCAGTACAGTCAGCATATGAGCTAGTTGGAGTTGATTCAGTTATAGAGCTTGAGCCAAAGCAAGCACTTCAAGCTCTTTCTTTCGAGTTGTCAGATTCTCCGATGATTAGATATATTATCCAAATCATACGGGGCTGTGTAGGATTCTCCGATGATTAGATATATTATCCAAATCACCGCGAAGTAGTTGACCAGACGTTGTGTGATGCTGGCATGCAGGATGGTACATAGCGGCACCAGCAAATGCAGAGAGACTCACCTGGCCAAATGATCAGGACCAGGGGTCGGTGGGCCTATTTGCGTGTAGGCCAGATCCGTGTAGTAAGCTATCGGTTAAGGTGATCTAATCCAGTGGACTCATCCATTCAGCTTAGATAAGAAGGAAGGGAACAAAAGAAAGAAAGCCAGAGAGTTGGTCCCATCCATTCGAGATAGATTACCGACACATAGTGTTGGCAAAGACCAGTACACCAGAATAAGGGCTTATAATGCCATAGACGCCCCAAACCAATAGTTCCGCTTTTTATACCAATAGGGAAAAGAACCTGTGTTTTACACCATCGTAGAAGCTTTGAAGGAATGCTACTAAGGTGCATGAATAAAGATGACGCCCATTGGGTACTAAACGAAGCACACTCTATCATATGCAATAGCCACTTTAGTTCTTCCTTTAGTTCTCATGCTACTAAACTCAATTGTTCAGTGCTAACATCTTATACGCTTGGCCGACAGTGACAGTTGAGAATTCATCCTTGTTCCGCTCTCTGCAAGGTTTGACAGTGACAGTTGAGAATTCACCCTTGTTCCGCTCTCCGCTATCCCTAAAGCTAGTTCCAGTTATTCGTCCAGCTATTAGTAATAAAGCCAGCTATTTCAAGTCAATTAGATCTTATATGGTTGGCTAGTTAGTAGGCTAGTATCTATCCGATCGGTATCAGTAACCAAGCATGATTAAGAGGGACAAGTCATAAGGAACAAGCTATTGGGCGCTACAAGGAATATGGCACCGTCTGGGACCTAAGACCGTATGGAAACGTCTGGGAACGTCTGGCACCAACCATTAGAGATAGCTGACAATCGTCAATTTCTAACCACGCCAATTTCCCGCGCCTTAGGCCATTTTTTATTATGCAAGCTGCTCTCATCAAGGGTCTAACATGGATGATCCTCAAGATTGAATTGAGCATCAGAATCTATGGAGGTCATTCCATCAAGCTTTCCAATTTAAGACTGTAGATAAAAGTAGGTGGAGGGATACAATTGGTAAGCTCCACAATTGTACATGAGCCACCCTACCATAATGGAATTGAGCCACATGATTTTGGAGAGTCAAAATGTCCTGTAATATCTGCTCCCTCCCCTACTACATTTAGGGCAGCTCCCTTCACTGCTACCCCCACTTCCGGCCTCTATCTCTTACTTTGTGACTAAGTAAAAACTAGGTCCATGGGATATGCTTTCATTCCAACTGGATAATATGGAACTGAATCTCCCAATGGAAATGATGTGTGCAAGTCGACTGTGTAAGCTAGGCAAAGTGCTTAGTGCTAGTTACTCGCTCCGATCGGAGTTACCACCTACCGGTAACTAGAAAAATAGACCGATGGTTGGAACTGAGAAACAATGTGACATACTGCCGCTACCTCTGCTTCTGGTGGTGCTGTTGCTACTACTGGTTCTGGTTCTACCTGGCTCAAGCAAGCAAGAGCAAAATGGATAGGCTATACAAACAGGGCTATCAACCTAGACACAAGCACTTCTCAGCTAGCACGAACCAACCGAGCTATCCACATCATTCTAGCGATGAACACCACCCAAGATACACTAGTCAAGATACAGATACCGGAATCAAGCAGGCAGTATAGACACCGCCAAGCTAACTAGATAAATGGATGGATGCTGAGGAACAAAGAGACCTTGATTAAGCATGCAGTTGATACATGGATCAACATCGATCAAACAACATCCATCGATCTACTAACACCAATGATCAACAGGAACAACAACGAAGCAATCAATAGAGATCTACACTGATAAAGCAAGACAAACTAATCTACACCGAGCTATCATCATCCAATCACCCCGGATCAATCGATCTAAACCAATGAAGACACAAAAATGCAGGAGGAACCACACTGATACACTGGTTCATCATGGTGTAAATGGTAGAGTTAATATCGTATTAGAATTACCATATGCTTCTCCCTGCTTAAAATAGAGATTAGAATATGTGATTTTAGATACTATGCACTCTTCCCACTTTTATGAGTCATGATGCTGGTTTTTTTCGAACACATATCCTCATCAAAGTGGGCTCTCTTTCCTAATGGGGAAATTGATTAACCCTAAAGTTGAGGTAACCAAAGCAAGCACAGTCCTAAACAGGTTTGGTCCTGATAAACCTAACTGGAAAAGCTCTTTTCCTTCTTTTGATTCCTAATCAAACCGGACCGTACCTGACTAGCCCATACCTCACTGGATAGGATCGGTACCAGCAGCACTGCTAAGACCTACTAATGAGTGGTGCCCATACCTAACTGAACCCACATTATTCAATCTTGTATTATATAAGTGAAAACGCGAGAACACTGAAAAAGCGCCCACCTCTTTATTTCCTCGTTTCGTTTCCCACACTACTGGGTATGAGTTATGCTTTAACATATCTATATATATATATACTTCTTCATGCTGTTGTCAACCTTGCTCTATCAAGAAACCTTCGCGGAAAATACCTCTCTATCAATATCCTGCAGCTAAAGAACCTAAAAAGCCTAAAAGAATGATGGCAGCCTTATAGTGAAGAGTTCGGCAGGCTCACCCTACTCTTTCTTTTTTGGGGCACCTCGAATGTCTAACAGATCTATCAGTGGACCCGCCTAACCTCAACAACGTGCGCCTTCAAAACTGAACCTCATAATTGTATGTCTATCCTTAACGTTTAAGCTCCCTGTCGGATCAGTAGTAACGATGTTCTATAGTGAGTGCAAGAGGTAAGGACATATAAAGTAACCATGTTCCGTGTCCCATTAAGTGACAGGTGGCGGTAGGCCAGCGGTAGCACTCATAAAAGCTCCCTGGGTCAAGCAGGAAATAAGTGAACCAACCTCTTAATGCGAAGCCTTTGGGGGTAAGTGAAAGCAATCAACCTCACACCACCAACAAGAAGGCAAGCTTTAAAGTATACTGATGGCTCTCCCACGTCCTTCTCACAAACTGCCAGCCTGACTGACTGCCTAACCCCACCAATATGAGTTCTTTCCTTAAGTCGTGAAAGGTAAATGATCAATGTTTCCTGAGAGAACAAAGTGTAGGTGCTGATCGATGCCTGTCTGTATCTCGCTGTCTTATCATAAATCCGTACGAGGTGTAAAATAAAGTGTGGGTAAAACGAAGTCGAGTGAACCAACCCCCACCAGCTAATTGAAAGGGGGGGCTTATACTCAAGTATTGACCGTCTTGGGCTATCCCAAGTTTCCTGTATTCCGTTTGAGTTGGATTTATGGAGGTTGAGTTTCTAGGTTTCAATGTTTCTAAAATGTGTATTATTCAGGTCCTAGTCCAGTATAGAGGGTAAAGGGTTATTCCCTGTGCGGGTCTGGTGCAGGCATAATGGGAACAGACACGAACTTCCTTCCTATGTTTAACAGAAAGCCTATGTAAAGGGTAGGCTTAAAAGGGGAGGTCATAGGGAAAATCATAAGGTAAGGGTAGGAAGGATTGTGTTCAGAAGACAGTAGTCAAAGTGTAGTAAAGCAAGGTTGGTCGGAGGGTAAGGTTGTTTCATTTCATAACCACCTTTATACAACTTGGTTTTTTTTGTTCGGTCCCGATTCCTTTGTTGGCTCCTTTCCCAGCTAGCAAGCATAATTTAAAGAATCAAATCAGTATGGTTTATCTTATTAACACGACTGGGCTTTGTTTCCCTCACACTGACTTCAAATGGCTGAAAGTGGATATAAAGGGTAAGGGAAGGATCGGTCATAGGTCTTCTTCTAATAGGGAGATTCGGGAGGTTCCTGAAGCTATTCCCATGAAGGCAGAGTGTAAGGAAGGTGACAAGTAGTAAGTTGATGAGGTTCCCATTCATGGCGAGTAAGAGGTAGTAAGTGTTGATATCTTAGTATGAAATTGCTATGGTAAATTGGTGCACCTAAGTAAAGAAACTTCCTTATTTTATTATATATGTGAAAACACAAAAACCAAAGAATCACGCGCCGCCCACTAAAGCGTATCGCGCCCGTACTATAACAAACCAAATAAATAAAAAAAATTCATGCTCTAAGAAGAACTGCTGAAAGAATGAAAGCTCAGTTGAAATCACATATATAATATATCTCTCTTGCTTTGTGATGTGAATCTCTATCTCTCTCTATATCTCCGTGTTCTTTTTTTGTGTGTAGGTCCGATAACGTGAAGTGAAGAGGGAAGGAGAAGGAACTACTCAGTTCCGTCTAAGTGACGAGAGGGAAGAACGTATGAAGGCTGCCTGCTATGATCTCCCACGGCCTAATCCATGCAAGTGTTGAAGGATCTCCCGTTGCTGAAGGATCTCCCACGGACTCATTTCATTCATTCGGGATGTGAACGCCTGACTATCTATCTATCTCAATCACCTCTCCCCGGTAGGGCACTCATGGGTCGGTCTGAAATAGAACTTCCTTCATATCTTATCGTCATGGGTTAGAGCCAATCACTGGGTCTATTTTTTTTGCCATTCCCTTGATCTTAAAGCAACGATCCAGTGTGGGTTGGTAGAGTAACCGGGATGCCTTGGTCTTCAAGCGAAGCGATCATTTGAACCGGGGTATCTATCAAGGCCATTCCGCTTTGGAGAGCGAAATTGATCAACCACACCAAGAAGGCCGTGTGGAGTGTACCGCTAGCTATCCTTAGTTTACCACCATCTACCACGGACTCATGCAAGTGTACTGCTGGCTATCTCACAGACCTCTATCCCATAGGGGACTTCATGAGGCGCGATGTATTTTCACCTTTATATTCTTATCCTCTCGTAATGCAAGTGTTTAAAGCGATGAAAGGGGATATTCTATCGATCGTCGGTAGCCATAATGTGGTCATGGGGATATTGGTTAGTCATTCCCCATTTTGTCTTCAAGCGAACGATCAAGTTTTTTGAGTAGAGGTGGATGGGATACCTTTTTTTGGGGGCAAGCTTATTTACTGGATAGATTTATTCATTGGTAAGGGCAGCAGGACATGGGTTGGGAAAGTCAATTGGTATACTGGTGGCTGCTCCGGCGGCTGGTCACCTGCTTCCTATACTGGTCACCTGCTCCGGCAGCTACTTATCGTTGCTCATCTTACTGCTGCTTATCCAAGTTCAGTTCACCAAGTTCAAAACCAAGTTAAGTTAGCCTTTTCACCAAGTTACCCACGTTACCCAAGCTTTTTTACCACGTTGCCCTAGCCTTTCACCAATCATAATACTATTGGTCGGTCTTCTTATCTACTAGATCGATTCACTTACTCTCCGGCTTACCTACCTGCTCTACTGGTAACCTACTCAACTCAACTGCTCAGCTGCTCTCCTGCTCCGGCGGTTGCTTGGGAAAGTACCACTAGCACTAATGAGATTTGATTTCTTGGGCTTGTCGAGGAAGGCATAAACTGGTAACCCTATCAAAAGAGTAACCCAGACATAAACCTAGACCTTGTAACCCTAGACTTTTTTACCCAAACCTTCATAGAGAGAGTAATTAGACTGAAAGGACAGGGAATTATACATCACCTTTCATAGCTGGATTAATTGGACTGAACTGAAAGGGCCTTTAATCGAACTCTGAATCCTAACCTAAAGGGCCTTATTCCTGGCTTTATTCTATTATTGCCCGGCTTTCTTCCTGGCTAACAAGGCTTTCTTTCTTTCTTGGTGGACTGGTCAAGGAAGGCGTAACCCCACCACTTCACTATCGTTCGTTCTTTTACTAGCGGGAAAGAATAGATTTCTTTTTCAACCATTTTTCGTGTTAGGAATAAACCTAATTATAGAGATAACCTTTCATAGATGGAGTAACTCTTCATAGATAGTAGAGTAACCCTTCATAAATAGAGTAATTGGACTGATTGGATAGAGTTACTTACTGGATAAGAGATATTAATTGAAAGCCAGGCCAATAGTTCGGAAAGCCTATACATACTATTCTCTATCTTCCCTCAAACAAATTAGATACAGTGGACTTCTTTCCTTGGCCGGTATTCGCCAAATGATCTTTGGAGTTATGCACTTATCTCCTTGGCTTTATGCTATCCCCCTATTACCCGAGATATGTAAATATGTTATATATGAGTTAGCGTGCCAGGGAAATAAGTGCGCACAGGACAGATATCTTTCTTTGTCTATACTATTTTAGCCCAACTACTTAATGTCAGGCCCCTTAATTGAAAGCTAGGTGAAGGAGAGGAAGCGAAAGCTGGCTCGACCAACGTCCGGTTAGGGGCTCACTATTCATATGGTGAGGATGCGCAAGCAGGCTCGACTATAAAGGCCGCCATCATGCGTAAGCATGACTCGACCACCGCCATCAACTTGAAGAACTAAAAAGCCGCCATCGCCTTACTCCATGGAACTGACTAAGCTAAAGCAAGTCTAAAGGAAGGCTAATTTACACGGAGCTGACTCTAAGGCTTTCACTCTATGTCTAGTTACCCACGGACATAGTGCATAGACTTCAGCTTTCACTCTAGTTAAAGTGTACATGCAGCTACTGAATAGACTAGAGCTAGTATATAAAGGCTAATTGACATGGAACTACAGTCTCTTAAAGTTGAAACTCTAAGGCTTAAGGCAATAGTCTCTAAGGCATTATGGCAAGACCTTAGGGCAAAGACTAAAGACTACCGGAAGTCTCTATGGGCTAGTACTAAGGCTAAAGCTTAAACTCTCTATGGCCTTAGGGCCTACTCTACAGCTACTACTCTACAGACGGAAGCTAGTAGTTCTTACTGTCTCTAGTAGTACTTTCTCTACAGCTAATAGTCTAAAGTGCACGTACTTATTATAGGGCTAGTAGTACTTACATGGACACAACTGTAAGTCTATAGTGCTAGTACTTACCGGATGGAACTAAGTCCTTACAGGAACTTATAGAGCTAGAAGGTGCAGCAAGAAGCTCTAGTCAGTGCAGTATTAACCTCTGGTTGGCCCAGGAATGATGCTCTGGTCGATCCATGAAGCTCCGGTCGGTGCATGAATGATGCTCTACTCAGTTAATGAAGCTCAATCATTTACAGAGAGAGGGTCAGTGCCAGGGGGTCAACCAAGAGCCAATCATTGACAGTTCTCATAGTCAGAAGGAGATCCATAACCGGTTTCATTGCCAGTGCTTGCCGGGAAGACTCGCGAAGATTAGTGCCACTCATAGTCAGGTCTCATTGCTTAGAACTACTTGTCACAAGGGCGGGCAGTTGATAGACAGTGGTCAGAGCCAGGAGGTACTTATCACAAGGCCTGTCGATGGCCGATCACATTGCCAGGACTCTTTGCCGCCGGTACTCGATCCAGGAGTCAATGCAGGCGAGATCCTAGGTGGCGATGCCAGTAATAGCCGGAGCTGGCTCGACTGAGCTACTGTGGATGCTGCGCTATTAGGCTTGGCTTGATTACTAAGCTTTGATCCCAGTTATAGAAAACATACTCATTCTATGTTTTCGTCTAATATAATCTTCTATTTAGGAGGTACCGGTAATTCCTCATCAAGGCACCTAAATGCGTTTTCTTATTGATGAAACATTCCTTTTTAGAACGGTTACCCATGAGAGGCAGGTGGAATTTACTAGCCTTGCTGCCAATCTTTTTAGTCCTTGCCTTCTCAGGTCCATCGACGAAGCCCTCGACCTATCGGAGTGCTTAAAGCACTAGCCCTACCTGATGATAGGGAGAGATCAGGAGTTCGAGGGGTTGGGATCGTTGATATATTGCATTGACGTGTGCAGTTGTTGGGCTCGTGTCTTGGTTTCGTGAGCTTGTACTTGTACTCCGGCAAGCAGCAAGTTCGATTGATCATAGGTTTCACTGTGTCCTTTTGGTGTTATCACTGTTTCACGATGGGTGCAATGGGTGGGCTATCCAATGGATATTTATAATAAGTAACTTGAACAAAAAGTATATATTATACTAAATAGATATATAATCATTATATATGTAATAAAACATCCATCTAGCCAGCAAGCGATAAAAAGCAAGCCCCGGTTCTTGTACCAGCCAGCAAGCAAGCAGCAAGCCGGGGTTGATTCGACCAGCCGTTGTTTCTTGTACCAGCCAGCAAGTAATGAACTCAAATCCAGTTAAGCAGCCGGGTCTAGCGTCCAAGCAAGCAATAACCAGGGTGGTGGAATTATGGGTACCAGCCAGCTTCGGGTGATTTCGTCAACCCTCGAGTTCGACCAGCCGGGGTTTCTTTCGACCAGCCCGGATTCTCCCAGCAAGCGAGAAGCAAGCCCTGGTTCTTTTATTAGACCAGCCTCGGGTTCAACCAACTTTGGTTGATTTATCCCAGCCCTCGGTTTTGACCAGCTCTCGGGTGAGTTCGTCAAGCCTAACGTCTAGCAACACGTCTAGCCATTGATTGTTTAGCCTAACGGTTAATCAAGCAGCACTTGGTCATTTGCACTCACTTACTTAGTCGTTATAAAGCGGCACTCGCTAGCTTATCGCCATTTCTTTGCCTCACTTGCTAGGCACACTCTCTCGCGTATGGCAGGTGTAACCACTTGGTGGACTTGGCAGTTGTCCTTACTTGGTGGTATAGGCTTCGACTAGCTCTGTTCTTGGAAAAACATGTATTGGATATGCATCCCCCTTGATCTGGAATTGGAATTGGAACAGAGGCCAATAGACCAGATGAGAGCTTTATATATCGAATAATCAATATATGTGGTGAGGAAAGGGCTCATTCCCCTATGAGATGGATTCTATGAAGTACTAATCAACTGTGCTCTGTAAGTCCAGCCAAGTCAAGTTACTTCTTCGATTAAGCAAAATGCATGCAGTTTTGTCGATGCTTTCTCGATTTCTTTTGCTTGCTTTGCTGCCGGTGGATATGGGTATCGATCAACGACTGGATCTGCTTATGCTACTTATGCTTCTGCTGCTCTAGCCTTTGACCTAGCTCTTGGCTTTTCTTATGCTGGTGCTGCTGGATAACCGGGGTATATAACTCTTCTTGCTTATACTTATGCTACTAGGTCTACTGATGCTAGATCTAGATCTGCTTAATCACTTGCTTCATCTACTACTGAATCGACCGGATCAAACACTAGGTAAACAGCTGGCTCTGTAGGATCTACTCCTGGTGGATATGCTGGTGGCTCAGACGCTTTTGGATCAACAGAATATCGAACCGCTTAGCACCACGATAAGTAAGCAGTAGAGGTAGAGAGGCATAATATACAGGGGACCCAGATCACTATTAGATCTTTCATCCCTGGAGATAAAAAGCTCCCCAGCCCGGTTTATATATATCCAGAATGTGCCCATGACACTCCTTTCCTGGTTCCACCACCCCCCCACCTTTAGTTTAATATGGTGAGGGACTAGGCCCTATAAACCTTCTTTTGGATATGATTTATCAACCACCCCCACACGATACTACTGACCCTTACAATGCCACAAGGTTTAATGCGTACAGATAAATCCCTTGGTGCTGGCCCCTATCTATCTTCATCAGCATACCTTACTTTCTTCATCGTTGTCTTGCATGTCTTCTTTGAGGCTTTACACAAAGTAGCACTAACTAAGGAATAATTACACCAATGAATGGCCACACCTACCCATACCAACCAAGGCCAAACCACCTGGTTCAGATTGATGACTGGTTGTTCCATCTAGCCCCGGTTGTTATAGAGCCCTTGCTTCATAGAGATGACTGGTTGTTCCTTTTAGCCTCCCCCGGTAGTGTTATAGAGCCAACTCCCCCATATGCGACAGCAATGCACCGCACAGCATCCACCAGTATGCAACGGCACATGGCGGCACAGCATCGGACGGCACTGAACGGAAAGAATAAGCTGGGCAGAATGATGTGCATAGCTTAGACCGGGGCAGAATCAATAGATCGCTACCGCTTTCCCCCATGATTATGACCACTACCGCATATGCCCCACATTCAGGGAAACCCGCTTCCCCCGCTTCCCCCCGCCATTCTCGCTTTCGCGCATTCCGTTCAAGCCGCATACATGCCAGCCACGCTTTCAACATACATGCCATCCACGCCATTCAGTACGCATACAGTTCAAGCTGCAACTTCCAACATCACAGCCGTACTCCTCATTCAACGATTAGTGTCAACCCGCAACTGCCAACATCTTACAAGAAAAGTGTTCCAAATGGAGGACCCGCCAAGAAAGAAAAGCATAACCGTCATTACCAACATCACATCCCCATCATTCCCGTCTATCGTACCGGTCATATCCATCTCATGTCCCAATACGAGCCAGCCAAAACGATTCTATTTCTTACTTGATACCCAGCTCACGTACCGATCATTCCCATATAAAGGACCCAGCATTCCCATTACCATTCCCCATTACCCTTTCAATCCGCATTACTGCATTCCACATTACCCTTGCACTTCTACCCTTTCACTTAACCATATGCTACAAATCCCCTTTCACTTGCCCTGCTTGATTTTACCATGATGTTGCTTCGATGCTTGAGGTACGATGATGTGCGAGGTTTTGGGGTTCGATGCATGAAGATCCGCTTGAGGTACGATACGCTTTATGTTACACAATTGAGATTACACAATGCATTAGGTGAGTGAGGTTAAGGGCATTACCGATACCCCTTGCCCAGTTCAATGTGTTCGCTTTTACGTGCCCAGGAGGTTAGGTTATTAGACCCCACCAGTTGCAATACCCCGTGACCTGGAGGGAGATATTTGTCCATGTGTGAACAGTTCGACATGACTAGTTGTAGATCCCATGTACACCAAAGGAGGTGTTCGTGCTTTATAAGTAACAGTATGTGAAGAGGATAGGGAAGTTATACGTGCCTTGTTCTTGGTCAAACATCCCAGGAAGCAGGTGATGATTCTAAGCGTGTTACCTTTTCTCGATAACATTTTCCCTGTGAGTCAGTGAGGGGCATTCCCGATAGCCCGTGCCCTGGAATGAGGTGGTGGTGATCCTACTATGTGTGTTACCAGCTCGACGTTAACAGGAAGTAGGTTGTCAACAAGTTTCAGATACACGGGATATAGAAGAACAAATAGTTTATTGCTTGCTTTCTTAATGCAGCACATGACACAAGGATCAATGAAACGGATAATAGCTGCTTCAGAGCTTCATTACACAAATGAGGTTACTTGATGATGATGTTACTCGATGAGGGATTATGATCGCTACCGCTTGCCCATAGATAGCCGCTGTCAATACAGGTGTTGATTCACTTTATGTCAGTCATTGCTGGGATACTAAGCTACTTGGATCGGTTGGGCTTATTGCATTGGTTACTTTACTTGGATAATCGGCTTGGCTTCCGGTTATAGAAAACATACTCATTCCACATTGGGACCTTAACCAAAATCCGGGGTACCTACCTGCTGATTGATCTATCTTCCTGCCTACCCTTAGCAACCCATTTCTTCAGTCAGAAAATAATACTTAGTGGGTGGCTAAGACAATATCTTTCTTGTCGGGCGAGACTTCACCTGGTCAACCCGTTTTATCTACATTACAACGGCATTCTATGAACTTTAGATTCCTCTTTTAGTATGTTAGTCCTTTGCAAACACCTTTACGATTTACCTGGCATAGGCTCACTTACCTTAACTTACTTATCACGGGCTGGCTTCCCATAGAGCAGAGCTTTTCCACCAGCTTCCAACCAGACAGCATTCACAGGCAGACCTGGAATCACACTTGCTTTCAGATGCTGCTGGGTACCACGTATTACCTATTGGTACGGTCGAGCCTCAGGATACAATTAATAAATTAGAACCCACTGGCTAGGAAAGAATAGACTGACCTTGCATATATTATATGTAATTATGCATTTCTTCCAGTCATGATGCCATTAAAGGCTCGACCATTAGGCCCGGTAGGGTGAGCTTGCTGAACTCTCGACTTCAGGCCTGGTAAGGTGAGGTAACGTGTGAGGAGACGAACAACTCTCTTTTGGGGGAGGGGGTGAGGGTGAGCCTGCCGAACTCTCGAAAACCGGAGAGGTTACGAACGATGGCGGCTCCCGACCAAAGAAGGGATGGAGTCACTCACAATTCATATGGTGAAGGGGAGGGGCCCGAAAAGCCACCATCAACATGAAGAACACAAGGTCGCCATCGACTCACTATTCATATGGTGAGGCCTGTTAAGGACTCGGCTGAGGTTACGAGGTCGAGGGATTTATTGCTCACCTTCCCAAAGAGGTGAGGCCCGGAGGGTGAGGGTGAGCTTGCCGAACTCTCGACAACGGAGAGGTAACATGGGAGGAGATGAGCAACTCTCTTTTGGGGGAGGGGGTGAGGTTACGAACCCACTCTCCCGACCAAAGAAGGGGGAGCGGCCCCAAAAGAGAGGAACTTGAAGAACTAAAAGAAGAGGGACTCGACCGAGGTTACGAGGTCGAGGCCCAGTAGGGACTCACTATTCATATGGTGAGGCCCGTTAGGGACTCGGCCAAGGTTACGAGGTCGAGGGATTTATTGCTCACCTTCCCAAAGAGGTGAGGCCCGGTAGGGTGAGGTAACGAACTCTTGACACAAGGCTGCCATCGACTTGGCCGAGGTTACGAGGTCGAGGGACTCGGCCGAGGTTACGAGGTCGAGGAGAGCAAGGGCTGAGTCAAAAGCAGTAGGAGAGGAGACAACACCCGTAGTTTCAATTGACCGAGTGAAAGCATCTTTTCCACCAGCATCATCATATGGTACTACCCCCACCTAGCCAAGCTATAAAACCAAGCCAGACAAAGGGGCATAAGCTGAGCCAGCAGCTAGGGTAGCAGTTCGAACAACCAATAGAGTAGCACGTACCACCGCTAGAATACATACAAGTCCCATTAGCCACACGAGCTGTTCCAGGTGGTCCAGAGGACCCAGTTGCTTAGCTTCGCTCGGTTCCTTTCCTAGAAGTACCCAAGCTAGTAGTTCGACACCCAGCAGTAGTCGGTCAAACACCAACAGTGAAGGTAGAGGCAGCAAGAGCGAAGGCAGGGAAGACAGCCTTTAATAAAGCCAAAGCAAGGAGGAGGATAAAAACAGTCAAGACAAGGGCAGGAGCAAGTGACAGAGCCAGAAGCTAAGGGAGCAGGAGAGAATAAAGCCAAGGTATAAAGGGAAAAAGCTAAGGGGGGGGTGGTTTATTACCCAACTCTTTACCTGCTAGAACTAGAGATATAGCCCCAGACCCTGAATGCACGTAGTGAGTCACATTTTGTCTACTTTCCCTTATAAGCACTGTAGAGGATGGGCGGAGCCCTGACCTTATAGACCTAGACCTGGCACTCACTGCCTACCACCATATGCCTTCGATTATAAGGGCTTTTACCCTTAACTTAATAATTCCAACCTAGAAACATGGAGTGGAGGGAGGGCTGGCCTTTACATATAATGCTCTGGATAATAACTTGTACCAAGTGTTCGTTGTCCGGCCAGAGACAATGAAATCTTACCTATTCAGCCGAAGAGCCTTTACCCTTTTTGGATAGGACACCCCGCCTGCTGAGTTTACCACTTGAAGACCTGGACCTATTAGCCTTCACTTGCTTCATTTTATTAGGATAGGAGGGAGAACAGAGATGTTCATACTTGCCTTTATTAATGCTTTCGTTGCTATGGCACAGGCATACTCTCTTTATACTTTATACATCCCATGAGAGGGAGTGGTAAGGGTGATGGAGAGTCATACCCAACCTACTAGTCTTTCAACCTGGAAGATAGGACGAAGATGGCATGCTATGAACCCCTTGGTTTGGCTTAACTACTACCCACCTACAACAACTAGACCTATAAACCATATACTACTTTATGGAACGGAGAGCGGCTACGAGCTAGACCTTATGGGTTGGGTGTCAGTATTAGGTCGGAAAACCCCTTACCTCTTTGCCTTAAACCTAGGAGCATGGAGTGAGTGGAGGGATCATAGTTATGAGATACCTGGAAGAACCACCCCTTTATTACCAACTTTTTACCCACCACATCCATATATGTTTTTAGCCCTAGACCAGAAATCACGTAGTCAGTCTATCTTAGCCTTTCATACACGTAGTGAGGCCAATGTTACGACCCCACCTTACAAGTCTTTCTCTCTTGTAATATGCCCAGTGTAGTGGCCCTTACCCTCCTTTCACTTCACTGCCTTAAACCTAGGAGCATGGAGAGGATGCCCAACCTACCTATTAGACTTTGAAGAGAAACGAGGCCCGAGAGGGACTCACTATTCATATGGTGAGGATGGCTTGCTATTAAACCCTAAACCCCTTGGCTTGGCTTGCTTGGCTTGATTTACCATTTAAAGGGCTTTACCCGCACAAACTTGTAGAGATGTAGCCCTAGACGAATGCACGTAGTGAGATGTGTTTATCCCTTACCCTTGAAGCTCCGAGTGAAATGTGAAATGGATTATCGCCTTACCCTTCTCTTACTGCCAAAACACTAGGAGATTGAGTGGTGGAGGGAGGCTCATACCCAACCTAGTATTTAGAGTCATCTTTAGACCAGCAAGAGATACGAGGATGGCTTGGCTTGGATTATGTGGTGGACAGAGAACCTCGTTGCGTTGGATGGACGGGCTTCAGACTGTTAGGAGATTCTATTTTGTGCTGTCCAACCTATTACCTTTTATTAGAAGCACCAGATGAATGGAGGGGAAAGAACCTGAAAGGCTCTAATTTATCGACTTGCCTAATGACAAATGAAATTGATCGAACCGAATAGATCATCCATCTTAGAACTTGAAACGCCACATAGCTAAGTTTTTGTTACTTAATCTTTTCTATTTCTTCTGATGAGCTCTCCATGATTTTATTGCTATATGGACATTGGAATTAGCTTCTTACTTTTTGTAGCTTCCCATGCCGATATTTTTTGATATTAGCAAATAGGGTTTCCCTTTTAGCAAACAGATATAAGATATAGTCGTATAGAAAGAACTTATTCTGCTTATATCGTTGAACAAATGCCGCTTGGATTATGGTTCATCAGAGAGCAGAGTTGGGATGGGATGATGGGACAGGCTTCAGACTACTAGGAGGGAGATTATATGGATGCCCAGATAGAGCCAGCTAGGATATGTTCAGAACACTTGCTTTAATCTTTGGAGGGACAGAGAAAGAAATATGTTTCTCCTTCTCGATTCTTCTCCTTACCGGTATATGTCGCCAGAGGTGAGGTTCTGTACGCGAAGGTGGACCAATAGAGATAGGTTTTTGATTTGCTGCTTCCCGATTGCTGCCCGGTATCAGTCGCCAGAGGGTACAGAGAAGTTGTTTTCTGCGCAAAGTGATACACAGGACACAGATTCAAGTGTGTTAGGTTGTCACCGATGAGGAGTAATTAAGAATATTCATTGAGTTAGTCACAACTGCCAGAGGAGTAAGATAATATGGACTTTTATATATTATATATAATGCAATTAAGTGAAGTTTCATTACTGCACCTAAAGGGACGGGACTTATTCGAGTGGATCTGCTTATGGCTACCTTCTTCTTTTTCGACCTCAAATTAGACCTCAACCCAGATGGAGGAACCTTTGGAATGTTCTCTCCTAGGCTGGGCTGCTCGCCTTGGCTTATGGGATGGGATCATTGCTTGGATACTTGACTCGACCACTCGGCTTTGCTATCAGGCTCCGTCGTACTCAAATGGGATACTCGGCTCGAATATACTCGGTTAGGCTTATCGGCTCTTATAAACCTTTGATGCTCGGTTGGGTGGGCTTGGATAAGAAAGAGGCTTGGCTACTCGGCTGCTTGGCTTGGATAAGTAAGAGGCTCGGATACTTACTATGGTGCAATATTCAACTGCTGGGCTATTTAACTGGGCTAATCGAATGGGAATGGGATGGCTGCTTCGCTATTCGAATGGATCAACTGGGTGGGAGAAGAGGCTAGGATACCAGGCGAAAGAGTCTTTTCGAAGATAAGTAATGAAAATAGAACATCTTTATTTTATGCTTATTCGTACGCCTTAGGAAAATAGATAGACACCCTATAGACTTACTCTATCACAATGAGGAACAGTAGATTAAATCTATCCTTTCACCTCTGCTTTTAGGGAGGGAAGGCAAGCTGATGGGATAGTAGTTTGAGAGATCCTCTATTCACCACCTCCGGAATCAAAGTCAAAATCATATATCCTATCATGCACCTCTTCCCAAGCTTACCGCACCATGGGAAGGGAGGGTGAGCAAGTAATAAGGCAAGCTTACGCACATCTATGGATGTGATTTTCCGCTTGTTTCTATGTGGAAGGCCAAAAAAAGTACCTCTGCAGGTGCAGTATAGTTTTATGCACACTAAAAAGACCTCCATAGGATCAAGGGTGCACACTCTTCATCCTACTCCCCTCCCAGGTGTCAGGCTTGGAGAGCTCCCATGCAGTAGAAGATAACCTTTCAGTGGGAACGGTAGAAGAGTGTCTGTGGGAGAATAAATAAAATCACTAGATCGGCCCAAAGGGGATATAATGGTCGGTAAGAAATATTATTCCTTCTCTTCGTCTGTTAGGGAGCGGCGTAACGTAGCTTCATGGTACCGTGCTTCGAAGACGGTCTCTAGCTTACCGAAGACCTTAGCTTACCGACCGCACTAAGTCCACTCACTTCGTTACTCCGATAAGCCCTTTCATAAGCCCTGCCTTTACTGATAGGGGATATGATCGGTCGAGTCTACCCATATGCTTCCTTAGCTCCAGGGATCAGTTCGAACGTCTGATGAACGACTGGGTTACTAGGTGACTGGCTTCCTTATCCATAGAGGCGGGTCACTCAATGCCACAACCATGCCTTATGAATGAATCTTATCGCACATATCTATCCGCCTTGACCAGCGTGTGCCTAAGATGTGCGACCGAATGTATCTACTAATCGTACATTACTGAACCAGCTTTAGTGTGCCTAAGACGTGCCTCTTTACCGTCGCTTAGACTAGCGCCTAGACTAGTGACTGGGTGACTGGCGTACGTTGGATGAACGACTGGGTAATTGGGCGAACAAGCGAGCCTTTACCATGCCAGCAAGAATGGTTCCTTACGCAGGACAACGCCAGCAAGTGAGTCACAACCATGCCTAATGAATAAATCCTCAAGAGTGGGTAACTTAATGCCACAACCATGCCTAATGAATGAATCCGAGGCAGTGAACCCAAGGAAGGCCACAGAGGTAACTAAACTATGCCTAATTAATTAATAAGAAATGACTATGGTTCATCAGAGCAGGTCACTCCATGAAGGGTATAACCATCACTTCCTTATCTCCAAGGATGGTTCCTTAGTAGGAGCATCCGGTCAATAGTAATGGTTCTTTATGATAAGTAAACTCCCACTTCCCTTTGCCGGGGGGTTCGAGGTCAAAGATAAGATAATAAATCCACGTATTGATGTCGAAGGTCTTTAACTGGATAGGGAAGTGAGTATCCTCGCTACTGCTCGCCTAAGTGTTAATCACTCTCGCTACCGCTCGATTAGTTTGGTCGACCCTGGTTAGTTTGGTCTAGTTGGTCTCCTCGCTACCGCTTGCTAGCATCCATATGTTAATGAATGGATGTCTTTCCTTATCCATCTATCTCAATATCTATCTCCTCGCTAGCGCTCGTAGTCGGGTCGGGTAGTAAGTAGTCAGCTCTGTAGTCAGTCCCCTCACTAGTAGGATCAGAATAGAAACCCCTCACAGGATCAGATGGATGTATGGCTACGCCTTCCTTCCATATATCACTTCGAACCAAAGGCTGTAATGAATGCTGCACCTTCAGGGTGGTTAAGAGAGACGGGCTTTAGCCACCTACGCTTCTATTACTGCCTTCTATTTTTATAATAAGATGTGAGGATAAGAAGATTGATATAAGAAGATATTCATAAGAAGATATTTTTATATTGTTATAATAATATTTTTATAATAAGATAAGAATAAGATAATAATATGGGAGATAAGAAGATGAAGAGAATAATCTTTTTATAAGAAGATATTCATAATAAGATAAATAGAAAAAGATCTTCATAAACTAACTTGACTACTTTCCTTACCAGCCCGAAGGGGATTGACTCTATACCGTATGCTCTTATATAATGAATGGATAATGACTCCTTTATTTGTGAGGTAAGCCTGAAATAGACCCCTTTATAAATACCCGCATCCCCGCTCACTGACATTCGCTTTCCCTAACGTTAACTGACGTTCACTCTTAGCTAAGGTAAGGGTGTGAACGAGAAGACTCTCCTTCCTGATATGAATGACTCTGACCGATATTAAGGACTATGGGCTCAGCCCCTGGATGGCCATGCCATACTTCATCAACCAATATCCTTTCTGTAAGGCTACGTCACTCACCACCTAAGGCTATGTCACCTTTTCCCGATATTCCCACAGATACTCTTTCCCGATATCTGTCATAATAAATCCTCTATCCTTATCTATGCAAGCAAGCATGGATCTTTAGCAGCCGGTTCACACACTTATATAGAATTACGAATGCTAGTTCCAACTTCAATCTCCAAATCATTATACGGATTCATGGTCGTTATACAAGGCTCCTCCTCCCACATAGAGACAAAGATCCAATAGTAAACCTAGCCTTCCAATAAATAAGTGGGAATTTCAGTAACAAAAGTGGGCGTATAAAGATGATAGAGAGTGCTCATGTGGCCTATTGGGACTGGTAATTTCAGTTTGGCCGGCTAGTGATCATAAAAGAGCTCGGCGAATCTCATCAGATTTCTTGGCGATATAGTTTGGAGTAACCTTTGGAGTTGTTGGAGTTACGTGATAAAGAAGCTCGGAGTTACTGTTCAGATATATTTTGGAGCAATTTGTCAAGAGTTCGGCTGGCTCACCCTCACCCTTATGGTCGAGCGACTACGTACCTCATTATATATGTAATTATGGTTGGTTGGACGTGAGATATTCTTTATGTAATTATGCTTTCTTTATTTTGGGGGGTTTATATATTTCTCAAGGCTGCCCAGATCATATACTCTTCATATCGTCGGGATATACAAAATTATTATTATATTTCATTACACTTTAGCAAAGAGGGTAGAACCAATTCCCCTCCATAAAGGCCTAATAAAAGAACGAGAATCGCATAGAAGAGCTATGGAGAGGTAAATAGGCAAATAGTCAAGGTTGTAAGTGCTTGTTGTACCCATTAGGATTCTTTGCTGAAGCAAGAGGTTGGGGCATCAGTAAGTTGAGATAGGAAGTATGGTTGGTCAAGAGCAAAGGTTAAGGGAGAGTAACACATAAGTAAAGCAAGTAGGCAGGGGCGTAGCGGTAAATAGGAATAGTGGTACCCAACCAAGTCAGACTATTTCATGAAGTGTTGTGGAATGCCTGTCCCGTCCAACAATGCTCTAAGTTCAGATAATTGAGCAACCGGTCTATAAAGAAGCAAGGGTTTACGAAAAGTAATACGAATGATCTAAGTGCTCAGCTCACTTCGTGCCTCCCTCCTTTCAAATCTAAAAGTTGAAGCCTGTGTGCCGCGTATGCCCACTCACTCGTCCAACGGCTCTATCCAATCATCCAATGCTATAAGGGGAATTGCAAGTGTGAGGCAGGCAGTAACTATAGGTTGTGAAATCGAAGAGGTGGTAAGTAACAGGTACTAACATGAAATAGAAATGGGGATATCCTAGCCATGCTGGTTGTATTCATTCATCAATTGTCTTCTGGCTGGTCACCGGGTGAAGTCCCCCCGACAAGATCAATAGTGCATCCTGCTACGACTAAGCATCATTCCTGGTTGAAGCAATAGGTTAGGTTGGGGCATCATCAGTAAGTAGGTTGAGGGAGTACGGTTGGTAAATAAAACATGGAACAGTTAATGAAAGAGAAGGTAAGGTACGAAGTTGCTTGTCCGCATCCCACACCAACCAAATAAGTAATATACGTAAGCACGCTCGACCAAAAGGCCGCCATCGAAGGTTTTTGAATCCCATCCCATTCCGGATAGGTTCATAGCTAGATGTACCTCTTGTCCTAAGCATTAATTCAGTAAGTGTTATCGCTGGTGAATGCTGGCTGTTGTCTCTATTCGAACGCCCGTGCACCAATGCTTTGAAGCCCGTACAATGCTGAAGGGTTAAGGTAAGTGAGCAAATCAATATTGAAAGGAAGGTAAACATAGCATGCACATAAATAAAGGAAAGGTATACATGGTAAAGTGAAATAGCTGGTTCAGGCACTAACAGTTCAGGCAAGTAGGGATATCCTAGCAATGCTGACTAGGCATCCATAAAAATCCTAGCAATGCTGGCTGGCTGTCTTCATTCATCAATGCATATCTGGGGTTTCAGCCCGGCTCGACAAGATCATACATAGTGCCTACCCCCCTAAGATTCATGAAGCAAGTGGTATAGGTGGAACAGGTCTATTTATTCAGGTGGGTAAATAGAAAAGGTAAGATAGTATAGGGTAAGGGGTGAATAGCATACTTCCCCTCTGGCTCTGATTCCTTCCTGGCTTCAGCGATAGGTTGGGTAGCACTCAATAATCATGAAGGCAGTAGTAAGTCAAGTCTATAACCAGGTGGATGCTCGTAAGTAAAGGATGAATAGATGCCCCGTACCTCCTAATCATTAATGAAGTAAGTTGAATGGGGAACTAAATCTCCCGGGTATCGTTCGTGCCGACATGGATTCAACGGGTGGTGTATTTAGGGAAGGGGTGCTAAGGATCACCTCAAATGAAAAGTAAAACGTAGATATGCAAGTATTATATGTATATCGATGCCCTTTGGCCACTCCTCTTGGCCAGTCGGTTATCCATTCGTTTCCAACCAACCCCGCCCCGCTCCGCCACAACATGCAACATGGATTCTTCGCTCCTCGTCTGGTGGACACCTCCCTGTTCCGCCCCGCCACGCAAAGTAGCCCAATCTGTTAATGGGTCCATCCATTTCTCCTTTATCTCTCTCTCAGATAAGAATGAAATAAGAAGAAATGCATAATTACATATATAATATATGCATTTTCTGGTGTAATGAAATCGATCATGAATGCATAATTACATATATAATATATTGAATTGATGGCGGCGATGCTGGCCTGTTGTTCTTCAAGTTGATGGCAGCCCCCTTGTCGAGAGTTCGATTCCTCACCCTTGTTATTCTAAATTTCGATATGATGGTGATGCTACTGGTAGCTAAGCTATTGGCTCTACTGATGACTATGTATCAACTAGCTTTGTTCACTTTGCAACCACAATTGGCTCTCGATCTGCCATTTATGCTAGTGAATCAATTAGATCAACTGCTCCTAGGACTGGATATCGATCTGGAAATGGAACTACTGAATAAACAACAAGATCAACTGCTACAGGTGCTAGTGGCAGATCAATTGGTTACTTCACCACCTTCCCCAATTGGTAAACCACATATGGATTTTCTCGAACTGGGGCTAGTTCTAAAGCTTATGAATCAACGGGTTATGACACTCGAACTGTAGGATTTGGGACTGCAACAGGAGAATAATCAATTGGCTATCAAACTGCTGGAAGGGATGCTACTGCGTATTAAACTACTGCACGTGGTGTTGCTCGCCTTGGTGCTTGCCCCTCTGCTTCTGGTTCCGGCACAGGGTATAGAGAAACAAACTGGTTCTGCTCGAACTGCTGCTAGAGTGACAGGGATAGGGTTAGCATCTTCTAATAAGAATGCAACCAAAGAGGCAGCCCCAGTATCATACGCAAGGATAGCGGTAGTAGGATGTGCAAAAACCCGGAACACCATGGGATGTGATAAAGTAGGAACAAGGGGAATATACCAAAAGAAAGAACACGCTATGCTAAGATCTGAATCTACTAAATATACAGATGCTTCACCGACTTCTTTTTCAACTGGAGAAATCGGTGCTTCCGCTGGTCAAGAAGCAGATCCTATAGAAGGAACCAAGCGAAGGGATGCTAGGACTACTACTAGTGGGTATGCTGGCTCTGTTGTTTTTGGTGCTTAGTCAATGGGTTCCAGATCGACTACCGGTGCCTTTGCTTCTGGGACAGGAAGAAATGCTGCAGGCTTTGCGACTGTATGGTGCTACTGAAATTGTGGCTTAAGCTTCTTTTTACACTATCTCTATCTCTGCTACTGGCTCTGCTGCTTCTGGATCTACTACTGGATCATTTGCTGGATCAAACTAAAAAACTGCCATTGGTGCTGGTTCTTCAACAGATGCTTCCACCTTGACTATTGCCTCTATCCTTGCTTTTGATGCTACTAATAATGGTTGTGTTCAAACTGGTTGGTGTTGTTGGAACGTATTATTTGAGGCGTAGTAGTATAGCTGGAAGGCGTAGTATAGCTTGGCTTTATGACTGTATTACTAGCTTTGTCTGTATGGCTTAGTTATATGGCTGGTCTTGCTGGCTTTGGTGCTGGTCCTATCCTACTAGTTAAAGGCCACCCTTTCATTCGTGAATTTCCCATCTCGATGGACCAAGCTCATGCTCGTGACCAGATAGACAGGCCACCTTTAAGTACTGAGTTTACCAGTTAAAGACTAGGTTCACGTAGGATAACTCAATAGGCCACGTTCACATCTCTCTATATCCTCTTTATACCCCACCTTTTTTTTACTAAATTTACCATTCGTTTGCTCAGTTCAACGATCAATTAAGCTTTCGTTCGATACGCGCTACCCTTGAACTAGTGAATTTCCCATCTGGATAGGCTGCACTATCTATCATCTTGATACCCCACCTTTGCTTACTGAAATTCCCACTTTAAGGAAGGATGGCTCACCTGAGGTAGGAGGGTACAGAACTCATTTCAATTTTTGATTCCTGTGGGAAAGGGTTTATTAGGATAGTTGGTGGGGACTTTTTACACGCAAATAGATAGATAGTGACACAATTTTATTGATAGCGCCTAGAGACTAAGTATATGACCCAGACATCGGGATGAAATTTGTTAGTTAACTAAATTCCTGAAGTGCATAACTAGACTATAGTCTCTTTCTTGAGCATGTGCAACATCCTCTTGGGAACTATAGATTTCCTCCCCTTTAGTAAGGCTGATATTGAGAGGAACCATAGGGTACAAGGTGAAATTCCATTAGTAAGTGAAAGAGGGAAGCAGTCCATCTGGAATGGAGAGGAAAGGTCAATTCTTGGTAAGTGTGGTTAATACCAACATAAGTCAATGGCATTTATGGTTTAACGATGGCTATCGTCACTCCCTTCAGTCAGACAGGTAAGGTGATTGCTCGTGAAATGGATATGGGGCCTTTTCTTGGTTCTTTATGGTTGGATTGCTCTTTTTGATGGCATGATGGGTTTGAACAGCCGATAGCACCCCAACTTTGGTTAGACAGGACAGGGGATGGTCCCTTGATAATGGTTGTACAACGTGGTTTCTTGCTTGGGTAATTTCACAAAGTCTCCTTCATTGGCGCTGATCTTTTTCTTCATTCCTTTTCCCTGTATCAAACTATTAGAGTGGGGGCAGTTTACTGAGCTAATGAACTTGAACTAGTTGACCCCACATCTGAAAAGGTGCTACTGTCGGGAGCAAAGCTAGCAACAGCAGCAATAACAACAAAAGAAAGGGTGCCAAAGGAGGGAGTAGCAGGAGCATAAGGTAGCAGCTATAGTATGGGCGGCTAAGACAAAGATAGGGGTAAGAGCATTAGGTAAAAAGAAGTAAGAGCAGTATACTTTACTATTGGATAACTTGTTCCAAAGCCATATGGCGGATACAGAGCCAGTGAATCAATACGCAGTTCCGCCACCTCGATATGATCATGATCCATTCTAGCAAAGCAATTGGATCTGATCTGACGATCAACGTTGCATCATATAGTAAATCCTCCCCGTTTATCCCTTCGCAACCGAGATAATCAAGTGCATTTCGATCCCATTTGGATCCATCTCATGCTAGACCTCACTTCACTGTAATATATGGTTCTGGACCACTCCGGAGCGAAGGATTTGGGCCGTATCTGTGCCTATTTCAGTGGATCTCGACACACTCTTAACGTGATTCGTTTGGCTCTCGGTCAGGTTCCTTACACACCTATTAATATTCCCGATCTGGCTACGATTCTTATTGTTTAGAGGTGTTATCATAGTGTGTCTTCTTAATTACCTGGTTCCTGCCTAGCCCCCTTATTCTTATCATTCGTTTTGCTCATTCTATTGCTCGGGGTGGTTCTTTACATAATTCTATTCATTTTTCTTCTTTTTTGCTACGAACGTCGTTTGGTTACTGTGATCCTGTTCTTACTCCAATCAATCCCCTTAACTCCCATCTCTTTATAATGTTCTAGCAGCGCTTTCGTCCAAATAGTGTTTGTTCAGGTTTGAAAGATGTTTATCCACCCCTACTGGTTCATTTTCCTTGTTGACCAGGTGACCTATTAGTATCCAGCTTGGGGAGTTATTAGTAGGGAAGGGATAGCTCCAGCGGGGGTGGGGGGAATTAATGGGCTCCTCTTTTGCCTAAGGCTAGTGGTAATAGGGAAATGATTTATGATGCGCCGCTTGTTAGAGAGTCATAGCCCATTTTATATCCACTTATATATTCAGTGCCTGTTCTTTTGGATCCTCTTGATTCAGATCGATATCCATACCCTAGATTGAGACTGAGTTGGAGTTGGACCAGTTCCAGCTTCCTTTCCTTTTCCATAGCTTGTTCCAGCCCCTTAGTCAGTATATTTAGATCCTGCGCCATATATTGACCGGATTCCAGGAGCAAGGAGCAAAGGTGACAGCCAAGGTGAAAGCACTAGTTTCATCAGCAGAGGAAGAACTTCCAGTTCCATTTATTCCAGCGGCAGCAGATCCGAATGCAGATTTAGATCCAATGCCAACAGTCGCAGATGGAGAGCCAATAGCAGCATCTGAACCAGGGTCTAGAGCGGAAGTAAAAGGAGCAAAGGTAGCATCATAGACAGACATGGGCTAATACAGAGAAAGCTGGGGTACCACCAGTAGCAAGAGCCTGCATCCTTGACCATTCCAGCATCCCTTAGCGTAGACGTAGTTCCAAAGACAATTGTTGCAACAGCACATGCATCTGAAACTGGTACTTGATCCTTGGAAAAAGAAGACTGAACATCAGGAAAATCTGGAGGCCTTGGCGCAGGCGCAAGATTGGAAAGGTGATCACCTGTCACTGTTTTATTTACTTATGAATTAATTGCCTATTAATTCTAAAAAAGAATCGAGCCTTTATGACAAAGAGGAGCGAGCGAATAGATAGTAAGCATTCTTGAATGGACTTGAAAGAGAGCCCTAGCGTCCCTTGGTCTTAGGGTCGCTGGTGGTCAGCGCAGAGAGTAAGGTTTCAGGTAGTAGGTAACGTGGTGTTAATTTGGGGGTAGGCACTGGGAATAGGACTGTTAGCGGCGTTCATACAAAAGCTTGGGTGTACCCATAGCACAGATTTAGGCTGTAAGTGTAGGATATAAGGTAGGGTGAGTGAGTTGGGAGGTTATTATGTATCCCCTCACGATAGTGACTGTTCTCTGCGAACCTTTCTTTGGTCCTTGTATCAATGGTACCAAGTATGGGAGAGAAGGTTTATAGTAAAGGTTGGTGTTAATTCTTAAGTAGAGGAGTTTGAGGAAAGGACGGTGGATGGCACTCAGAGACACACTTATAATAGTGTGAATCCTTCGGTTGGCCCTTGCCCTCCTCGACCTCGTAACCTCGGCCAAGTCCCTTAGGGCCTATTGTTAGGCAAGCGATTACATTCCTTATATTATGCAATAACTTCAGTTTTTGTGGTGAAGGTTGATGCTTCTTGTCGAAGTAGGATGGTAGATGCGGTATTGTGAATGGTGGCGTAGATCTGTTGGGTGGCTCCTCTTGTGGGAGAGGTATTGAGGACCTTGTAGTTTAGGTTAGATCCTTGACTAAACCTTCATCCGCCTACCTCGAGATGGTGCTAAGTTCTGGCTCTGATGATTTCTTTATACCTCCGAAGATGTTATCTCGAATAGGTGTAAAGTAGCGAGGAGGAGTCGAGTCCTGATAGGCTCTAAGTGGGAGTTTCAGGTATAAAGGTCTAATGTGGTTCCAATGTAACAATGTGCATTCAATTTGTGTGCAAGCGGGCTTTCATGTTGCATTTTGGGTTCAAATAATTCAGTAATAGGAGCTTATCCAGATCTGGGTGTGATCCCAGCCAGTTGGTCATGCTACTTTGGTGAATGAGCTATCGATCGGCCAGAGTCTCGATCTGTCTTGGAAGAGACCCTCATCATTATAGTCTTTGGGCCCTAGAAGCAGAGACGGGAGAGGCAGTAGCATATCCACTAGCACCATCAGTAGCATATCTAGCAGCTTATCCAGTGGACTAAGTCGCAGGAGCAGGACCACCAGCTTACCGCATAGCACAGGTCCAGCTACGAGGTACGCATAGCACACACAGACAGACCTAGCTACAGAGGGACCACTAGCTCTACCTGACTCTGCTTTCTGGTGGCATGGGCCCCGCAGGGACCTATCAGCAGCAGGAACCATACCTATAGCGGAGCGACAAGAGGCCTCAGGGAACTATAAGCATCTGTTGGTGGCGTGAGAATTCCCTAATCTATACGTAGGCATGCATACCTACCCTACCTATACCTGGACCCATAGGCATACACCAGGGACCTACCTAAGGTATCTATCCGCCTATGACTGAGCTACCCATACCACAGGGACCTAAAGAATAACCACAGGCTATAAATAAAGGTCCTAATCCGGTTATAAAGAAATAAAGGGCCTAGCCCATCATTCCATAACCAATTCAAGATCAAGGCCTATTCCAACTGCATCTACTGATTCTACTGAGTCAACTGAATCAAATACTGAATCAACCGCTGAATCAAAGGCTTAATCTCATGCTGTTGTATAAACACTAGCAAAATAAACACTAAGCTAAGAGAAAAGAAATAGGTTGGTATAATAAGCACTTGGTAGAAACACTAGGTAAAGATAAGCGCTCCTAGGTTGGTGTCAGCACTAGGTTGTTAGTGTTACCGCCTCCTGAGGCTAGGGGCCACTTACTTGGGAAAATATGCCAGGTGAAATTCCAGATTTCCCAGAGCTACCTGAGAGGAAAAAGAAGGTAGCTAGAGCATCCATCCCTGGGTATCACTCTTCCGCACGTGCTACTATTACATCAGAGCTATCCAGACAGCGAGAGGGGAGGGCTCCAGGTCCACATGTTCAGGAGCTTTACATTGTCAGGCAGCTAGGGCTTGAGAGGGAAACTTATATAGACACTATCATTACATGTCCTAAGAAGTTACAGAGGTTTTCCACCTACTCCAGTTCGATACACTTTTCTGACGCCATGGGGAGAGATGAGTCCCACACTTGAGGATGTACATGATATTTTGGGCCTCCCCATTAGAGGCGAGCGGGTTCAGAGCTACTCATTACAGGCAGGTTCAAAGCTAAGTACTTATGAGCTAATTACGGGTAACTTTAAACCTATAAATCGATGAGCTAATTACGGGTTCAAAGCTACCTTGCCTAAGTACGTGCGGCGATCGAGTAAGACGGCTAGACTCTTTAGACTTTTTACTGCGGAGCTCGGGTAGGAAATATTGTGCTGCCTCTCTCACAATGGGATGCAGTCAAGGAAGATTTGTACATCTATATAAGGTGGTGGCCTAACTACTCCCATTCATCTAAAGTGATGTCTGATTGACACAGCGAAAGATTACCTTGTAGTTCGAGAGGTTTCAAATGATTTCTCAAAATTGCATTATTTGGGAGTCGCTAACGCAAGGTTATACCTTTCTTTCCCTTCGTCCCATTCCTTATGTCATGGGAGCAATTCTTTCGTCGTTACTTAGTGGGTGGGGGGGTGTTAAAAGTTCGAGGCGGGTGAGAGAACACACATCTAAGGAATAAAACAAGGTTTTTTGTTCAAGAGGGCCCTTTTCGACATGGGGGGGGCGGCCCTATCTTTTGAAAGCAGGAAAACTTTTGGAAAAGAGGGCAGGTGGGGCAGGCATTTCAAAGCGTTCCCATTCACTGATTCATGCAGAACGACCCTGGCCCCTAGTTGAGCGGTCGAGTGCCCTTTGAAAATATAGATATAAAAAGGCAGAGGAAAATGAAGAGTTTAAGCCATTGATACGGAACCACCTATAGTAGAGTCAGTAGCTTGCCTAGTTTATCTAGACCCATGAGTAGTACCAAGTGCAGTAGATCCAGGTGCAGGAGCAGATTGAGATCGATTTCTAGATGCATCACGCCCAGGATCCTTATTGAAATACCCGTTATCTCGCCCAACATCTCCTTGAGTTCAATAGCCATAGCCTGCTGCTTCCATTCGCGAGGTTCATACTACTAGCCTGTTCCGACTTCTTGCACATGCTACCTGTTACGATTTTGGGTATATTATAAAATGTTCCAACTTTTGGAGCACATGGAGCATTTGAAGCATCCCAACCACCATCTCCCATTCCAGTTCCAGAAACAGATCCAAATCCAGTACCGGATGCTAGTGATTAATAACCCGTTAAAGCAGAGACAATCCCAGAGCGAGCAGCAGTTTACCTTGTATAAATGAGCATTTGAACTTAACGACCTGATGGGCGAGGTGAGCCATCTGCTTAATTTCATGGGGATGAAATAATTAGCAAGGTGAAGCATCCATCCATCCTAATGAAACATAAGGAATTAACAACCTGATTGGCGAGGTGAAAGTGGTGATGTTGGTGGTGAACAATGGCTTATGTTTATTGGTCATCAAGTTCAAATGCTCCCATTACCATTATAGTCAATTCCAGAAATGGATCTAGTTGGCCAAGTGGAAGCAAGAGGTGATGCTATTTGCGTGAACAGTTTCTCATACCCCATCCAGGAGGGTGGTTAGAAGTGATGTGATTCAACGTGTTTCAACATTTATCATCCACCAAGCCCAGTTGTTCGACGTTACCTAGAGCTTATTTTGCATAAACAGTTTCTCATACCCCATCCTAGGAGGTGTTGATTCCCTTTTTGAGCCCCAGTCTGCCATTCAGTCAGCCCGCTACAGCCAACGCTATACTGGGGTCCCTCGTAAACCCCCCTATCCTGGACAAGTACCAGGATGAAAAATATGCTTATGTGCTGCTTGCCGGTATCAGTCGACAGAGGGGGGGACAGATGATGTTGGATGCGAAGGTGTGCCCAAGAAATTAGTGTCTGATGATGGAATTCATTTCCAAAATGATATTTTCTAGGAATTATCATTCTTTTGAGGATTGACCCATGATTTTTTCACCCCTTACTATCTAAAGTCAAATGGCCAAACTGAGGTTGTAAACAAGGTCATAAAAACCATGTTACAACGGACCATTAACAAGAACAAATATAACTGGCATCACATGCTATTTTCCACTCTCTTGGCTTACAGAACTTCTATTCAAACTATAACCAGGTTTTTTCCTTTCATCTCGTCTACAGTGTCGAGGCAGCGAAATCCCTCCATCCCTTTTCGCTATGCTCTGCTTGCTTGTAAGATCGTGTAAAAACCAAATATACACGTTATCTCTCCCTCGTAGCAGATTCAGGGTTATCACGTGTAGCTCTACCGGCTGGCTTGTCTACTTGGTTATCACTTACGCGTAGCTATGCTTTCTGGCTTGCCCTATATTTATTCCCCTCAATCGGTATTAGTTACAAAAATGATTTCAACACGGGACTTACAGGACAAAACTTTCGATATTCTAATCAAAGGAGATATCCTGTCTTGTACTATGAATAATAGCGGGCAAGGACTTTATGGAAGGTCCTGCTCATGTAAGGTTAAGCTAAGGTCCTGAAAAGGAAAGGACCGGGCGGGATATAGAGCATGTAAATGGTCAAGCTGGGGGAAAAGGCTTTCTGTCAGGCCTGTGGGGGAGGGAATACTTCGTGACAGCCCAGTCGCTCAATGGGCATCCGGAGAGACTTCTGCCTTGACAAGAAGGAAATCCTTACGAATGCACAGGAGGATAAAATAGGAAGAGAATAACCCTTGAAGCTACAGAGCGGAGAAGGCAGAGAAGGATAGAATGCAGAGAATAAAGGATATAATATCCGCAAAGGAGCGAAGAGGCTGCTGGTGTGGCTGTGGCTAGGGGTTGTGCAGGGATGGCTGGTTCAGATCCTAGACGAGATGAAAACCAACCAATGACGCTACGGAGTGGAGGAGAGAATGCATTTGCTCGTAATATCATATTCGTGTTGTCCCCAAAAACCTAAAGGAGGGAGATAGCGCAACGAGGAATATCCCATTATTTACGATATTTCGTGAAACGTCCCAACCGAATTAACCCTAGCACAAGGAGAGAATACATCATTTACGGTATTTCGTGCAGCTCTTTGTTCTGGGACATGCTCCTTCTATTCTACTACTATAGCCCCTCGAGAAATAGAAAGCGTTTATGTGGTGTGGGTGCTTTTATCCTTATTCTCTCTCTAGTTACTTTATTATACGTAATTACATATATAATATATGCATTCATTCACTCTCTATCGATCGAATCTGGTCTTACACATATATCATTCCTCACCATATGAATAGTGAGTCCCTCACCATATGAATAGTGAGTTGATGGCGGCCTTATAGTTCTTCAAGTTCCTATCTTTTGGGGCCCCTCCCCCAAAAGAGAGTTGTTGATGGCGGCCCTCACCATATGAATAGTGAGTCGATGGTGGCCTACTGTTCTTCAAGTTCCTATCTTTTGGGGCCCCTCCCCCTCCTTTGGTCGGGAGAGTGGGTTCATAACCTCACCCCCTCCCCCAAAAGAGAGTTGTTCCTAACCATATGAATGGTTAGCGTTAACACTCCTCTCCTGTTGGTCGAGCCCCCTACTGAGTCGTCTCCTCACACGTCGATGGCGGCCTTTTAGTTCTTCAAGTTCCTTTATTTTGGGGCCCCTCCCCCAAAAGAGAGTTGCTCCCATCCTCGCACGTCGATGGCGGCCTGTACCTCATAACGTACCTCACCCTCACCCTACCAGGCCTCGACCTCATAACCTCGGCCGAGCCCCTCTATTTGAAGAAAATAGAGAGATAAATCGATGGCGGCCTTATGTCGAGAGTTCGGCAAGCTCACCCTAACGGGCCTTTAGTCGAGTCCCTCTCCCGGGGGTCGAGAGTTCGTTACCTCACCCTCACCTCTTTGGGGAGGTGAGCGAGAAATTGATGACGGCCTTTGTCGAGAGTTCGGCAAGCTCACCCTCACCATATGAATAGTGAGCCCCTACCGGGCCTATCGGGCCTCACCATATGAATAGTGAGTCCCTACCGGGCCTTGCTCTCCTTTTGTCGAGCAAGCAATAAATTCCTTGACCTTGTAACCTCGGCCGAGTCCCTCGACCTCATAACCTCGGCCGAGTCGATGGCGGCCTTGTGTCGAGAGTTCATTACCTCACCCTACCGGGCCTCACCTCTTTGGGGAGGTGAGCGAGAAATCGATGGCGGCCTTTGTCGAGAGTTCGGCAAGCTCACCCTCACCATATGAATAGTGAGCCCCTACCGGGCCTACCGGGCCTCACCATATGAATAGTGAGTCGATGGCGGCCTTGTGTTCTTCGCGTTGATGGTGGCTTTTGGGGCCCCTCCCCCTCACCA
Organism: Pinus albicaulis; assembly: GCA_034641835.2. Taxonomy (NCBI): domain Eukaryota; kingdom Viridiplantae; phylum Streptophyta; class Pinopsida; order Pinales; family Pinaceae; genus Pinus; species Pinus albicaulis. The sequence goes on from CM076581.1 coordinate 892,048,228, forward strand.
TATGAATAGTGAGTGACTCCGTCCCTTCTTTAGTCGGGAGCCGCCATTGTTCGTAACCTCTCCGGTTGTCCAGATTTCGGCAGGCTCACCCTCACCCCCTCCCCCAAAAGAGAGTTGTTCGTCTGATGGTGGCCTTGTGTCGAGAGTTCGACAAGCTCACCCTCACACGTTACCTCTCCGTTGTCGAGAGTTTGACAAGCTCACCCTCACCCTACCGGGCCTCACCTCTTTGGGAAGGTGAGCAATAAATCGCTTGACCTCGTAACCTCGGCCGAGTCCCTAACGGGCCTCACCATATGAATAGTGAGTCCCTACTGGGCCTTGACCTCGTAACCTCAGTTGAGTCCCTCTTCTTTTATTCGAGAGTTTGTTACCTCACCCTCCAGGCCTCACCTTTTGAGGGAAGGTGAGCAATAAATCGATGGCGGCTTTTTAGTTGAGCGTGCTAACGCACCCTTCGGGCCTACTGTCGAGAGTTTGGCAGGCTCACCCTCACCCTTATGGTCAAGCGGCCTTACGGCTCCTTGCTCGATGCGGACAAGCGGGTAAACCTCCTCTTCCTTAGGGTCGAGCGGCCTTACGGCTCCTCAAATTTGAGATGGCGAAAGGGATGGAGTCACTCTATTTTCCAAAACTATTTACCCACCCACCCCAATCCCCGGCTGCTGGCTGGTTTGGCCAAGGAAAGAAGTAAGTATACTTCGTTACACTAAGGAAGGCTAAGGCTTGGCAAGGTGGGGGTGAGTTAGCGAAGGTTACCGTTAGGATAGCCATCCCTTTATATTCCATACTTTAGCCCATCAAGAAAAGGAGGCGGGGAATACTTACATAAGGCATGGCTCCCAGTAAGGCCTTTAAAGTCACGTTCGGGGTGAATACTGTAAGGCCTTTTAAGGCCCTATTTGAAGGTGAATCCTTCCTTCGTTCGAAAATAAGGCCTTGAAAGGGCCTCCTAAGCCCTTATTTCATGAAATATTTACCTTGAAAGGTAGGTCTAAGGTCTTATTTTTAAAGGCCTATCTAGTAGGGTTGGCGAAAGGTAGGTCTTATCACCTGAATGAAAGGTCAATCCTTCTCAGATAAGGTCCTGAAAGGTGAAAGGTAAGTAGGATAACCAACCCTTCTGCTCAGGTAAGTTAATCACCTGAGCTCTGGTAAGGTTATCCCTTGAGCAGAGCTCAGGCCTTGAAGGGAATAAATATAAGTAGCCGCCGGAAATAAAAGAACAAGTATTTCTATTCAGCCAGCCCAACAAGGTGGGTTAAGTGAACCCTATCGGTTATACCCCCCCTATAGTCGAGGGGAAGGTAGGTATCAGTATAACCTTGCGAACTCTTCAAGTCATTATTTATAAACTCAAAGGAAGCCTTTACGGATAACCATTTAATTTTCGAATATCCGAGAGAGACTTCACCCAATAGATGGGTACATAAAATGGAAATATTGGAACATGAAAATATATCATATACCGATACGGACTACCCATTTCAATTTTTATGGTTCCCAAAATATAATACCTATACGCGTTCCCAAGTTTTGATTGATATCCGCGGAGTTGATTATCCCTCTCGAAAACGAAGATTTGAAGCGGTTTATAATTCACCAAGTACTCGGTATAGCCCACGCATTCGTGTACAAACCAGTGTAGACGAAATAACACGAATATCTCCGGTAGTTAGTCCATTTCCATCAGCCGGCCGGTGGGAGCGAGAAGTATGGGATATGTCCGGTGTTTATTCCATCACTCATTTGGATCTATGTCGTATATTAACAGATTATGGTTCCGAGGGTCATCCATTACGAAAAGACTCCCCCCTGAGTGGATATGTGGAAGTACGCTACGATGATCCGGAGAAACGTGTGGTTTCTGAACCAATTGAGATGACCCAAGAATTCCGCTATTTTGATTTTGCTAGTCCTTGGGAACAAATGGCGCGTAGCGACGGATCGGATAATGAATAATCTAGGGCAGGCGAATAGATAGGAAATGCTTTAAATACCAAGCGTCGAATGCAGAAGTTTCAATCAAGATATTCGAGGGAGGGTGGGCGAAGTAAAGTAATCGAGCGATGAAATTATATATCCTAGAAGGAATTCTTTCACCTCCCTTCATATATATAGGTGGGCTCTCGCTCTAGTATCTCTATTCCTGCCTGTGATAAAAGCAAAAAAAAAAACTGCCTGCCTATGTAGGGTACTCCACTCCATTTGTTTGTGGAAGAAGAGAGAGGATATGGGTGGCTTCTCTTCTTATGGAAAAATTCCCTACTCGATCGAAATGAAGGGGAACATTTAGCATGGAATGGAATGGAAATGACGTAACCGAATATGGAATGGAATTGTTCTGAGCGTTGTGCCATTCTCTCCCTTCCGACCCTTCTTTATTTCTTTTCTACCCGAATTCACGCTAAAACTACTAAGAGAGGCATCTAACTAAGTAAGAGGCGGATGAACTGACTAACTAACAAAATTAAGGCACTGCTCCGACCGCCCGAATGCATGCGGAGGGAGTAAGAGGAAGGAAGTAGGAATGCGGCTCATCATAGAGATCTGTTCTCAGACGCCAGGACCACCATTTCTCTAAGGAAAAATCTTAGCTACTGTTCTTAAATCGTAGGACCGCCCACTTCATAATGTAAGTAGACCGTAGGTGGGTTATTTACTGCATGCTGCACCATCACAGAATTCATTATCGACTCGCCTACTTCTTCCTCTCTTACGACCGGATAAAGCTTCTGGGAGAGTGTGTTTATTTATCTTTCTCTCCAGTCGAGACCGTCCGTAAATAAATGTTCCACTGCATGCATATCGGGCAGGAGATCAAAGACATGGATACTACCTACCTCACTGCAACTCCGTCCCCTCTTAGTAAGCTAGCTAGATGAATTTGTTTGGGTCACTCGGGCCTTGCCTTTATTAGATGATGGGCCACTAAAATGATTGTTTATTTATTCAATTCGGGTTCTTCTGAAACCTGATTGACCAAAAGCTGATTGACACGTGCAAATCACCCATCTACTGGTTCGACTGCCTATTGAGGCCTAATACATTGATTGTTCCAATCGAGGGGAGGGAATGGGTTTGAGACGAACGATATTCCGAAAGCAGAAGGAAATGGGGATGGAAGGAAATGGGGATGGATATGAGGAATTCACTTGGTCTAGTCAAGGAGCCCGCTCTGGTAAGTTTGGGATTGGAAAAGTTTCTCATTCGTTGATAATGAATTATGATCGATGCTTTCGTTACTGATCTTAATATGAAAAATCTAGATTAGGGGTCAGTCTTATCAATTAATTACCTGCGGGTGAAGACTTCGGGAAGGGAGGTTCCCGCTTGAAGGTAGGTCTTACAAGCATAAAAGCGGAGCTTTGTTCAGGTTAAGGTAAGGTCTTATCAATTTTTTCAATCCTCTTTCTTATTTCTTTAGAAGGGAGGGAAAGGTGCTCATCTCTTGCATCTCTTGCTTGCAGATAAGGTCCTGGTAAACCCAGCCCCAGGCCCAGGAAGTAAGGTAGTGGTCCTGGTAAACCCAACCCAACCCAGCCCAAGGCAGTAACTAAGTAAGTAAGTAAGTGGTAGGTCCTGGCCCTTTATCTATTACTATTGCTATTATTTTATTGGCTTGGCTCTGGCCCCTCAATCTAGCTAGCTAGCTCAGGTAAGGTTATCACTTACTGGGTGAAAATGTTCTAAGGTGCTGTGTCCTTTGTTTATGCTATCTCTAGTTACCGACATGATACGAGTCATTACATGAAAGCCATACGTCATAAATCAGAGGCTACTTCCTTAGATACTTGGCCATCCTGGATCTCTCTTTAGGCACTTTATTTTGCCCCATGAGTCTAATTTCGGTAACTAGAGGTAAGATCAGTAGGGACGGCAAGGAGCAACCAGCCAGATGGTAGAACTACTTCTGAGACTTTCTCTATGTGCCCAATCCCAAATGCGCTCATTTACCTATATAAAGATTGCTCTATCTCCCTCCCACCTATTCTCCTTCCATGGGCCTGCTTTCACCCTCCTACCTAGGTGAGCCATCACCCCACCTACTAGCTAGTCGGTGCGGTATCCGACCGATGCCTAACAGCCCCAAAACAAGGGTAACTGCTCTCTACCTATTCTTATTACTCACTTATTTCTTTGGCTGGCTCTTACCTATGATTTGTCTTTGGCCCCAACTCTTTGATTTCAAGACCTTTCAATTTGAAGCATAGATCCAACAGTGCCATGCGAACTTTCATCCACTCATTTCTTACTTTACAAGCAAGCCTATGCTTGGGCGAACGTAGATAAAGGGAGAAACTCCCCCTTATTGACTCTTTGAAGAGGGAAACCGTTCCACCTCTATACTTCCCACTGAATCTTTTTTATTCTTCCAATCCAATATAGTCACTCACATTATTGATTTCTTTAGGGCCTCTCCTCCTCATTGATCAATCAAAGGTACAGCTCGCTCAAGCGCTTCCAGAACTTCCATATGGAGGTAAAAGAGATAGGCGATCCAACCCCTAAATAAATGAGTAATTGATAGGGAAGGCTTACCTTTCATTAATCAATAGCTTGATCCCGGCTCCTAAGGAAGGAAAGCACCACTTTCCACCAACATAACTCAGCATTTACTACTGATTTTTCTTAATTTATTTCTTTATTGGCTTATACCTTCCAGACACCTCACCTGCGCCCCTCCTGGACATGCACCATACTTATTTGGCAGATTATAATGCAGGTGAAGAGATCGGGAGCCACGTTTAGCATGAGCAAGACCTTCATGCATATGGTTGTTCCCATGCAAGGGCATGATCGAATGCTCGTCTAGTTACTAATCCATCTGTAAATCGCACTGTCATTCACTTACGTTGATCCACTGAATAACCCAGCCATGCGATTCCGCTAATTCATATTATTGATGGAAATGTTTTGGGTTGCCCCACATTACTTCTGTCACTATGACATTTCACTGGAGTCACTAGTTATATGGATAAAGTCCAAGATGCACCTCACTCTGCCAAAGTAATGGGACTCAAAAATGCAACAACAAGGAGAATAAAGGCTAAGGAACCAATCCCACACCCCAACCACAGGCGTTGCCACGGACAAGGACAAACCCAAGGCCAATGGAACTGAATGGATCACCAAGACCAATTAGCCCACCAAGGCAAAGGCAAATCCACCTGCGTAGGAAAAAGTGGCAGTCAAACCCACTTAGACGATAGAAATAGCCACTTGGGTGCACATCCAATCCATGCTCAAAGGACATCCTGCTTCCCAAATGACCGTAATAATTCCAGATTTAGTCCAAATGTTAGTGGTGAAGGTAGTAGTGATGGAGAACCTGGGACAGGAAGGTCTAAGCGAATATTTGATATATTCACGGACGCTGCTAGGTCAATGGCTCGCTTGGCTTAGGGTAATGACTAAACACCACATCTAGGAGCGGGCTATGGCTCTACTGGTTACTCATGCAGTGGTTTCCCATCCATGTGGTAGTTCCCCATCTATTAGGTGGATCTCCGAGGAATTAATTATCCTGGGTATGATGCTGCTAGGTATGCTCTTAGATATACTCCTGTCCATGCTGCTAGTACTAGTGGTGCATCTCCTGAATTAACCAAACCAAATTACCTAGGCGGTAGGTTTTGGTAGGCTAAGGTTGGTGGGTCTAGATTTGGAAATAGATATGTATATGTATAGACTGAACCGACTGCTTAATCACCCGAATCAACCATTGGATCAACAGCTTAACCTATTGCATAATCTATTGTTTCTACTTCCGGGTCTTGATCTCGATCTGTTACTATAGGGTATGGATCTACTTATGCTACCGAAGCTACTCGTGCTTATGAATCTGGTATTGCCGCTTCTTTGACTGGATAAACCTTCGTCTCTATGCTTGCTGGTCCCGGCTCTACCTTTGCCTCTTAAATTGAATTCGCTTTCTTTTTGAATGGGTTTTTCTTCTCGGTCGGAGGAACAGCTATACTCTCACATATATAATGAATATCCTTACGGGCTCTCCCCGTGCAGGCGTGTAGGCTGGTGGCATGATATGAATGGGCGGATGATCCTTAGTGAAACCACAACACTATGGCTAGTGAATGAGTTAAACCTTTATAAGCTTCTAAGAAGGCTAGTTTGATTGAGTTCCACTTCTTCCTTTGCATGCAATCTGTCTTTATTCATCCCATCCTTAGTGATTGAGTTCAACTTCCCACTTCTTTCTTTGCAATCTGAAGTGAGTAGTTCCACTTCCCTCTCTATGGTTCCATCTGAAGAGGATTAGTTCCCACTTAGCTGCTCTAATAAGTAGTGATTAGTTCCCACTCTCATATTTGCAATCTTTCCTGATCCATCCTAGTGAAGTGATTTAGTTCCCACTCTCCTATTTGGGCTCTAAGAAGGCTTAAGTTAGTAGTTCCACTCTATATGGTTTCCGGTTCCATATGAGAGTCTGGTCCCATCCTTTCCGGATGAGTTCATTCAACTTGATATTCTATTTCGTAGCTAATAAAAGTGAGAAAAAACAGATATGGATGACCCGGCAAGATCTTTTCGGTCCAAAACAAAAGGTTTGTTCGAATAAACATGCCCGTATAATTTCTTTTTTAGAAACTATTCTATTATTCTTTCTTCTTACCTTCCTTCTTATACCTTCCTATCATTCTATACTAGGTTGGATTCTATTATTAGATGTATTCTAAAATGAGTTAAACCTTTCTATACTGGGTTTATTAGCTTCTTTACCCTACTTATCCTTTTCTGAGCTAATGAGTATTTGAGGGAAACTACTACCTTTCTTTCTTAGATTAATAATGAGGGAGAGGTTGAATCATCTTCCTTACAACCTTATTAGCTTACTTTCTTACCTAGCTTCTTAATGAGTAAGAGTACGGGTAATGCCCCCCACCCAAGAAGTCAAATGAAGGAATTGATATCTAAAATGGAGATATCGGCGAGGATATAAATGAATCCTGGATTCATGCGGTAAGTCTTATAACACCTCATTTATTTATGGAGAACAACCCCAGTTACGGAACCAAGGTACGGAGCCAGGCGTGACCGCGCTTATACCAATTCTCCAGTTAGACCTACTGTTGATCAACACTTTGTACCTCGGCTTGTTATGGCCTTAATGATTCGGATACAGCACCGGCGTTCGAGAACCAACAAACACTTCCTGCTGACATATTCTTACTTTGGGTACCACTGCTATTTACCATTTACTGTTACCTACTACCCACCTTCCTTAGCCTTATTTTAAGGATGGAATCACCTTACATGCATTTATTCAGCTATTTGCCTTAAGACAATTGCGAGTTCAAGACCCCGGTGGAAATTCATTCAGTGGTATAGTTGAACAGGTCTAGGGTGTCTAGGTGGGCAGGTAGTTCATAAACACAGAAGGGGTAAGGGTAAGGACGGGTATGGTGGGTAGAAATTCAAGGTAAGGATGAGGTAGTCTGTCTGATCCCGTCTTGAGACCTGCTGATAAGAGGATACTAGTTGTACCCCCTAAGCGCTTAATTTATCAAGTGAGACAGGTTAGTCGAGTCGATGGCGGCCTTATAGTCGAGAGTTCGGCAGACTCACCCTCACCATATGAATAGTGAGCCTGATGGCGGCCTTTTAGTCGAGCCCCCTACCGGGTCCTAACGGGTCCTACCGGGCCTCACCATATGAATAGTGAGTCGATGGCGGCCTTATAGTTCTTCAAGTTGATGGCGGTGGTCGAGTCATGCTGTAGCATGATGGCGGCTTTCCCCTCCCCCAAAATAGAGTTGCTGATGGCGGCCCTCTATTTAAATAAAATAGAGAGAGAAATCCCTCACCATATGAATAGTGAGTCGATGGCGGCCTTTGTCGAGAGTTCGGCAAGCTCACCCTCACCATATGAATAGTGAGCCCCCTAACGGGTCCTACCGGGCCTTGCTCTCCTTTTGTCAAGCAAGCAATAAATTCCTCTACCTTGTAACCTCGGTCGAGTCCCTCGACCTCGTAACCTCGGCCGAGTCGATGGCGGCCTTGTGTTCTTCGCGTTGATGGCGGCTTTTGGGGTCCCTCCCCCTTCTTTGGTTGGGAGAGTGGGTTCGTAACCTCACCCCCTCCCCCAAAAGAGAGTTGTTCCTAACCATATGAATGGTTAGCGTTAACACTCCTCTCCTATTGGTCGAGCCCCCTACCGGGTCATCTCCTCACACGTTACCTCTCCGTTGTCGAGAGTTCGGCAAGCTCACCCTCACCCTCCGGGCCTCACCTCTTTAGGGAGGTGAGCGGTAAATCCCTAATGGGCCTCACCATATGAATAGTGAGTCGATGGTGGCCTAATGTTCTTCAAGTTCCTATCTTTTGGGGCCCCTCCCCCTCCTTTGGTCGGGAGAGTGGGTTCGTAACCTCACCCCCTCCCCCAAAAGAGAGTTGTTCCTAACCATATGAATGGTTAGCGTTAACACTCCTCTCCTGTTGGTCGAGCCCCCTACCGGGTCATCTTCTCACACGTCGATGGCGCCCTTTTAGTTCTTCAAGTTCCTCTATTTTGGGGACCCTCCCCCAAAAAAGAGTTGCTCCCATCCTCGCACGTCGATGGCGGCCTGTTGTCGAGTCACTTAACGTACCTCACCCTCACCCTACCGGGCCTCGACCTCGTAACCTCGGCCGAGTCCCTTGGCCGACTAACATGCTGAAGAAAGGTGTAGGAGTTAAATGGACTGTCAAAGCTAAACAATATTTTGAATCAGTAAAACTTGCACTCACCCAAGCTCCTGTTCTGATTAGCCCTGATTTCTCAAAGGATTTCCTGATTTTTTCATTTTCCTCTGAGCATACAGTAGCTGCAGTCCTTCTGCAGAAAAATCCAGAGGGTATGGAACTGCCCATTTCCTTCTTCAACAAAGCACAGAGGGATGCACCCTTGAAATATAACATAATGGAAAAGTAGTCCTATGCTCTGATTAAGGCCTTGAAAGATTTCAGGGTGTACATATTGCATTCCCACACCATAGCTTATGTGCCTAACATAGTAGTCAAAGATATCTTGTCCCAAGGCCTAGATGGGAAGAGGGGCAAATGGATTGTTGTGATCCTAGAGTACGACCTTGAGATAAAACCCACAAAACTGATCAAAGGTCAGGGCTTAGCTAAGTTAATGGCTGAATTGAATCTGCAAACCCTTGAAATTAACATGGTAAATGCCTTGGATGAGCAGGAAGGACTGCCTGATCCCATTGTTGAGGAGAAGTTTCAGAACTCTCCTTGGTACTCTGATATCCTTTATGTGCTCACCAACCTCAATGCTCCACCTGAACTATCAAAGACCAAGGCCAGATTCTTAAAGCTAAAAGCCAAAAGCTATTGCATAATGAATGAAGGCTTATATTGGAAAAATCCAAATGGCCTATTGCTTAAATGTTTGCCAGAAACTGAAGCTAAGAGGATTAAACAAGAATTCCATGCAAGAGAATGTGGAGGCCACCTGAGCTGGAAGGCCACTGCAAAAAAAATACTCAGAGCTGGTTACTACTGGCCTACACTCTTCAATGACATCCATAAGATGATAATTTCCTGCCACAAATGCTATATTTTTGAAGGCAAAAGAAAGCTCCTCCCCTTACCTCTACAACCCATCACTATTGAAGGTCCCTTTATGCAATGGGGCCTAGATTTCATAGGAGAAATTCATCCTGTTTCTTCTGCACAACACAAATGCATCCTAACAGCCACATACTACTTCACTAAGTGGATAGAGGCCATACCTACTAGGAATGCCACAGATTTAGTCATCATTAGGTTCCTAGAAGACCACATCCTCTCTTGGTTTGGCTGTCCAAGAAAAATAATCATTGATAACGCTACTACTTTTGGGTCCAAGAAAATGGTTGATTATTATCACAGGTATCAAATAGCACTTGGTCATTCAACTACCTATTATCCTCAAGGTAATGGCTTATCTGAATCATCAAAAAAAATCCTGGTGACCATCATCAAGAAGCTGTTGCAAGAGAACAAAAAGTCATGGCATAACAATTTAGTGCATGCTTTGTGGGCTGACAAGCTTACAAAAAAGAAGTCCATTGGTATGTCACCATATCAGCTGGTCTATGGGACAGGAGCAGTTTTTCCTACCAGTTTGGGTGTACCAGTGATCAAACTTGTCCAAGAGATCCAGACAGAAGAAGACAGTATGGTGAGAAGGATAAACCAGACAATTCATCTCCAGAAAACAAAGGAAGAGGTTTACAAGAAAGCAGTGAAAGTTCAGGAAAATATAAAGAAATTTTTTGACAAAAGAACCAAAGTTGTTGATTTCAAAATTGGAGATAAAGTTCTGAAGTGCGACTCAAGGAGAGAGGACAAAGGAAAGCACGGCAAGTTTGACAGCTTGTGGCAAGGTCCATACATCATCCAGGCCACTGTGGGGCCAAATGCCTTCTTCCTACAAGAATTAGATGGTACAGAGTTGTTTGGGGGTCCTGTCAATGGAAGGATGATCAAGCACTACTTCTGTTGATTTCGAATTTCCATTTTCCATTTCCGTTGTACATACCATTGCAGTTTTTTGTTTCAAGAAAAGAAAAAATGCTTCAAAAAACAGAGAGAAAAGAGAGGTTTAGACATGCTCAAAACATGAACCTTCGAGGTACAAAATATTGGCTCTAATATGATCAAAACCTGAGCCAGGGAAAGTGAAGATAGCTGGTCCAAACATGCCCAAAACCTGGATCGGCAGAGAAGAAAGAAGAATCAGCTCTAACAATCCCAAAACCAGAGCTGAAATGAAGAAAGAAAGTGACTCTAACAAGCTCAAAACTTGAGTCACAAAGAAATAAGGATACTTCAAGCTTCAGATTTCAAGCCTTCACAGTTTTTTTTTCAGTTTTCTACAAATTTCTATCCATGTGCAACTGTCTTTATGCCTTGGATCAAGAGAAAACTAGAATATCTAATCCTAGTTTGACTGTTTTTAAATTTCTGTTGTAGAATGTAGAGAAGAAATCTACTGGACAGTTTAATCCCAGTAGATATTAGATTAGGTAGAGAAACATGTGAGACCAACAGTCTATTCTGGTCTCATGGAGCAATAAGGGTAGATTTAGAATAGTTTTATTTTCTGTTATAAAAATAAATGATGTAAAGGGTCTGCTAGTCCAAATGCACCCTAGAAGAAAAAATGCTAGGAATGTAGGATGGGTAGGTAGATTGTTTGGGAATGTTTCTGCTGATCTATCATATTTGTGGCAGCTGAAAATCAAAGAAGAAGGTGGCTCAAGTAGCAGGCATCTAGCCTACACCAAAGACCATTTTCTGAATTCTTGACTACTTCAAGAAGAAGCCATCCCCATGTGGAGCCACTGTTAGCCCCCTATGAATTCCTTGACAAGCAAGCAAGGGGCTAGATTGTTTTGTGAGCCTTCAAGGAATGCATTTCTCTTGAAAACACATCATCCTTGAAGCCTTTTATGTCCCCTGCCTTTGACTGTTCCCCTCTACTGTTCTTGAGTCAATAAGCCTCACGGATTGCAAAACATTGTGCTCCAAATGGCCTTTATTCGCCCTTTGCATCCCCACAGAATGCCCCATTTTACCCCTTTTTCCCCCTTTTTCAAAGCCCCCCTTTTTCCCTCAAAAGTCCTCCTTTACTCCTAAATCTCCCCAAAATCCCCTTTAAATTCTACCCTTACCCTTTGTTTGGCCAAATTCCCCTTTTTCCCCATTATCATTAGCCTTTCCCAATCTTAAAATTCATTGAAAAGGGCCCAAAAAACCCACTTTGCCACATTATAATAGGGCCTAGCCCCTTTTCCGCCAGCCCCCAACCACTTCCCCACGTGACCCACACCCGGAACCAAGCGTTTAAGCCCTGGGCGCTCATCGCAATCGGAGCCATCGAGCGGGCATTTTCCTTTGTTACATTGAAAAATCTTGATGCGATGGGTTTTCGTTAACAAGTCCCGCAATGTATTATGTACCGCTGATCTATCACGTAGATCTGACGGTTGAGCGCCAATCGCACTCCCCGCCCAATCGCAATCGAAACCTCCAGTGGTGCCGCCCCTTGTGTTCCCTGATTGCGATCTCCCGACTGCATTCTCCCCCGTTGATCTATCACGTAGATTTGACAGTCGAGCGCCAATCGCACTCCCCACCCAATCGCATTCGGAACCTCCAGTGGTGCTGCCCCTTGTGTTCCCCGATTGCGATCTCCCGACTGCATTATCCACCGTTGATCTATCACGTAGATCCGACGGTCGAGCGCTAATCTCACTCCCCGCCCAATCACAATCGAAACTTCCAGTGGTGCCGCCCCTTGTGTTCCCCAATTGTGATCTCCCGATTTCATTCTGCATCGTCGATCTCCCAGCCCGATCCAACGGCCATCGCTCTCCCATTCCAATCGCATCGCAAACTCCAATCGCAATCGCAAATTCTAAAATGTGCATCCCTCCGCCACGCCTGATTGTAATCTCCTGATGCATTCGTGGCCGTCGATCTTCCTCCAAGATCTGACGGTCCAAAGTGAATCGCCCTTCGCCCACGACCGGGTCCCACCATACATGCGTTTCATTACATTTTCATTCATTTTAATGTGTTTCACCCACTTTCATATGCCATTCCGTTGATTAATCTCCGCCGTCGACCCCACCACCAGATCATGATCGAACGGTCCACGCGCGTTCTCCACCAAACCCTATTATTCGCTGTTTATACCATAACACTGCATTATTCACCATTGTTTTAGCCAAGAGCACCATTTCGCCATGGCCGCGCTATCACTTCCTCCATCCTACATATCCATCCACCCTCCCATGCATTGGTTTTCCTAATGTAGTTGTGTGTTTTGCAGGGTGCAGGCGTTAAACGCCACCATGATTCACAGTTGCTGTTACAGCAACACAGAGATTAGTGAAACAAGGTTCAGAGCCCGATAAGCACAAAGAGGAACCTGGGAAGGCACGTAAACTTGTTTTTCATCAAAGTACAGGGTTAAGGCATTTCTATGCACATTAACAGAATGTTCCCGCCTGTGAAAGGACAAAGCGCCCATATTGTTTCTTTAATGTACCATGTTCCTGAAGGATTTTCCTCCCTGACCACAGTCCGGAGCTACCAGAGCATTTTTCACTAGTATGGCGGACCTCGCCGTCATTTGCTTACCCTTTTTTCATTCACCAAAAGTACTACAGAGTACTGCAGCCAGGTACATCGAAGACATACCTGGAGTAAATAGAAGCCTGACGAAGACCATTCTTTCCTTCAGAAAGTACCAGAGATAAATGCACAGAGTTTAAAACTGAATGGGCTTCGGCCTTCTTTCTGTACTGAGTTTAATGCTGCATTTAGTTTCCACCTACCTCATCTTCTCATCTTTCTACTATAAAACTCATGAGAAAATTATTGTAACAGTTGTTGATTGGATATCAGTAGAATGAAAGTTGTTTCTCTTGAGACAAGTTCTCTGTGTAAGATTGTAAGATAGGCTGAGGAAGGTTTATCAGACTAAATATCAAGTTGTAAGTAATGTTGTACTTGACTAGTGTTGCACTTAATATGACAAGCACATTCCTTTGGATCCTGATCTAAAGCTGCGGTGACGTTTTTCTTTCTCTGTGTTTTATTTCATTCCATTTCAGTTCTTCTGGCTTGCATCAAAAATCTAGCATAGGATTTGCCCTTGTTAGGCACCCTATGTTTATGCTCTCCTTGCCTTAATTTTTTCTGCTAAATGTGTTATCTAAGAATTAGTTTTAGTTAATTTAACTAGTATAGTGGATGTCATTTCATGCTAGCTGATGTATGAATTGATGAATCTGTTTCTTAAATGTTCTTGTTAGAATTTAATTGGATGAATTGAGAACACTGGGAGATTAGGACTTTATCTCTGGCCTCACTAGTATCTTTTCACTTCAATTAAACCTTTCTAAGTTCCCTCAAGTTGCTCTTTTGCCCTCCTTTGAGAGTTTCCTCTGAGTATTTCCAAGCAAGTCTGGAGTTAAATGACCTCTGACCTGATCTATAGACATAAATTGGTATCCCCTCCTTCTCCCACCTTCTTCCTTATTGTTCCATTCCACCAATCATTTTAGGATCCAATGCTTTAGATGACTAGCCCAACTAAAAGCCTCCATGTTGAACAGCAAGTAAACCCTTTCCTGATTCCATTTACCCAACGGTCTTGATGTCCTCTGATTTATCTCCCCCTTGCCTAGAATCTTCTTTTCTCATCCTTGGTTTTTATTGAACCCTTCCTTCCTGATTCCCAACAACCAAACTCATAATAAAACAAACAAACCCCAAGCCTTATAACTAGCCTAATATCTTAATACCGAGCTTCAAAGACATATACCTTTGACATATCATAGAGAGATCCCTCTCTGGACCCAGGAGGGCTAGATCCTAGGGTCTGAAAGTGGTTTGATGTTGTCTCATCTTTTTGTATTCCCAACATTGCCAAAACATGGGAACCCCAACAAGGTCCTTTACTGTTTAGTTTTAACGAGTCCAGTATAGGAGAAAATCAGTGTTTTTCAATTTTAGGGAGTCAGAAGAAAAACTTAAGGAAACTCCATGGGTGTACTTCTTCGTAAATTTAGTCTCTCAAGCCCAAAAAAGGATAAAATAATACAGGAGAGAACTCTATTGACCATGATTAGTAAGCGTATACCTTTTTCGTAAATAGTCCATTTCAGTCCGGAAAAGGGGTATACTTATACTGAAGGGACAACTGTTCATTTCTTTAACAAGTTCGAATAGTCAAGTACTAGGCAATATTTTCATGTTTAGAGAGTCTAAAAGGGGCTTAAAAGAGAACTCCAGGGTTTCGTTTTTTTCTGTAAGTTTTAACGAGTTCGAAAAAGTGATAAAAATTGTACTCATATGGTCGACTTTCAATTTAATTTACGAGCAGGAAAAGACGGAAAGAACTCGGCATTTTCATGTGTTTTACAAGAATGAAAGATAACAAAATAATCTCGGGATTTTCTTGAGTTTAACAAGTCTTGAAAATAATAACCGAAATCAACTCAAAATAGGTTTAATTTTTACAAAAGCTTGAAATAGAGAAAAACTATGCTTCAGATAGGTTTGTTTCATTTTTACACAAGCTTGAAACAGAGAAAATTGTGCTTGAGAGCGGTTTCATTTTTACACAAGCTTGAAATGTAGGAAAACTATGCTTAAGAGTGGTTTCATTTTTACACAAGCTTGAAACATAGAAAAACTATGCTTCAAAGTGGTTTTTTAATGCCCCCCAAGCGTAACTTGCTAGGGCGCATGCCCCCCAAGCTTCATTGCATTCAACTAAGTATACTACTAGTTACTAATAGCTGGATGGAATGAAGGTGCATTTACGATATGAGATGAAAGACTTGACTTTGACTAGGAGAGGATTTGTTTCATTTTTGAATGATCTTGACACAGGAAAAGAACTATGCTCATCAGGGACCGGTTTCATTATTTAACGAGGTTGACACAGTAACAGGCGAATTCCTCAAAAGGGCCTGTTTCATATTTTAACGAGGTTGACATAGTAAAAGGAACTATCCTCATAGACATGTTTCATTTTTAACGAGGTTGACATAGTAAAAGGAACTCTCTTCATTACCCACAAATTCATTTTTTAACGAGGTTGACACAGTAAAAGGAAATTTCCTCTTGGTATCTATTTCATTTTTAAACGAGGTTGACACAGGAGAAGAACCATCCTCATGGAATCTATCAATCTAATCTCTACAATCTACCTATAAAACCTACTGATTCATTTTTTAATGAGGTTGACACAGGAAAAGAACTGTCCTCATCTAAGACATGTTTCATTTTTTAACGAGGTTGACATATTAACATGAACTTTCCTCTGACCAACTGATTCATTTTTTAACGAGGTTGACACAGTAAAAGGAACTATCCTCATGACCCACTGATTCATTTTTTAACGAGGTTGACACAGTAAAAGGGACTTTCCTCTTGAACCACTGATTCATTTTTTAACGAGGTTGACATAGTAAAAGGAAGTTTCCTCTTAAGTGACCTTGTTATGGCTTCCAACTGGAAGAAAGACATGTCAAGGGACACTCCTCGATCATTGCTTCCAAAAGGTCTTCATCATATGGAAGAACAATTATCTGGAAGGAACACATGTCAAGGGACTCAAAATGGATAGGAACATTGGTTCAAATAATCCCATAGAGTTTTCCACGTCAATTACCGAATCTAAGTCAAAGGAAGTTGAGCAAACAGTGAGAGGCTCGCTTGCATTGGTAACTGAAAACATGGGACTGGTTGCCACATAATTAACCCGTGGCGGGGTAGATACCACTTTATTATAAGGAACATTTAGGGGTGTTGGATTATTGGTAGTCAAATCAAGACTAGTGAATGAAATTTGGTCAACAATCACAATGTTTCCATTGTGAGGGTAATACATCACGTGAAAGAGTGTCAATATGACAGCTTTCATTACATAGACATAGTCTCGCCCAAGGAGTAAATTGAAATCCAAGGGACCTCGGACTACCATAAGATCAATATAGACAGTTTTACCTTCCAAAGTAATAGAAAACTTAGGAAGGATCCATAAAGGTTCACTAATGGTTCTGTTAAAAGCTAACAGATTCTGTGTAATAGGCTCAAGATGAGGGGAACCCAAAGCTTTCCAAGAAATTAAGGATAAAATACTAACAGAAGCACCTTCATCTACATGTGTGCGACGTACATTCATACCACAAGCCTTCACAATGATTTGGAAAGGGATGGAGGAAGGAAGATGAGGTTCTGCTAGTCTATTCCAATCAAAGGAAAATACCTTGGTACTTGGAGGGGGTTCTGTAGGAACAGGTGAAATGCCCCCTGGCGTAGAGGAATCTGATGTAACAAGAAGAACCTAAGCGGTATGAAGTTCACTCTCTACAGGGAGAATGGGATCGACCGAATGTAAAATAAAATTGACCACTTGATCAACTAATGGATCATCAACCTGAGTGATATCAGTTTCACTCTTTGATGGAAGAGTGGGGTTGAGTGTACTTGGTATTAGATCAATCACTTCGTTAGTTGACGGTAGGTTGGGAGAAAGTTTACGGTAACCTGTTGGAAGTTGTTGGTGTGGAACAGTAAGTTTTTCCAACAATTTTGAGGCTTCATCCATGTGAGGGAAAATGTGCGTTTAATGACTCCCTTTGCATAATCTACAAGGAAGCCTAACTTTACCCTTTTTCCTAGGAACCTAACTATCATTGGTTGATGGATCAACAGTAAGTTGATGGGATTTTTCTGACCATACTTCGAAGACCTTAGGAATACCAGGACAATCGATAAGGAAGTGGTCACCCTTACAAAGTTTTCAAGGGTATTCGGGTTTACGATGCATGTTGGAGGTTTCCTCAACATTACTAACACTTACAGCCATGGTTGACTGGTTGACTTATTTCTTATCTTGCTTCCTCTTCTTTTTCCCTTTCTTCTTCTTCTTAGCCACCTAGTTACTAGCATCAAGGCTTTTACCAAGCGAAGA
Organism: Pinus albicaulis; assembly: GCA_034641835.2. Taxonomy (NCBI): domain Eukaryota; kingdom Viridiplantae; phylum Streptophyta; class Pinopsida; order Pinales; family Pinaceae; genus Pinus; species Pinus albicaulis. The sequence goes on from CM076581.1 coordinate 892,065,725, forward strand.
GGAAGAAAATGAGGAAGAAATATTAGGAGAAGAAGGTAAAGGGTCAACATGAGGTTGGTGATGTTGAGATGGTGAACTCTATTGAGGTGATGCATCCAATTGAGGTGAAACAATTGGAGTATTTAGGGCCAACGAAGTTGAAAATAACCATACTGCTAAACCTACTGTAAATCTAGGTAATGACAATGTAGCCATATAAGGAGGACCAACATTTCCAAAGCAAGGAAAATTAATAGGAGTCTCAGTAAGAGGGGTTCCTTGGTTGGTAAATTCTGGAACAGTTGCCATTATATTCAACTTCAATGAATTTTATTAACAATTAAAAACTAAAATTAACAATTCACAATTCACACCTAACAATTAAAATTCACAATTCACACCTATGGTCTCTAAAAGTAAAAACAAACAAATGAACACACACCATCAAATCTAGGAGTCAAACCACACACAAAAAGTAGATTCCTGCACTAAAAACACTAGTTGGTGATGAAATCCAACATCGTAGAATTTTAATGAAGAAATGGCGGTTGGAACAGTTACCCTGACAACCTGCTTAATGAAACAACCCGGTGCAAGTTTCTCCACTTAAACCATCTCGAGTGAATATAACCGTCCGAAGAGTCCAAGTGAGTCTAGTCGATGTCTTCTCAAGGTACAGTGGGATCTTCCCTCCACCGTCACCTTGGGAAATAATCCTAAAGTATATAGCCACTAAGGTCACCAATGGGAACAAATATACCTAGGGGAACAGTCTACAATCCGATATACACGCAAGGGAGAGTATCAAGCTCAATCCCCTTGAAGGTTCCTTGACATAATCCAAGGTTTACCGAAAAGTGACCCCAGGCTCCTCGACAATGGTCCATCCGAGGTTTATCATTTTTAATACGTGCACATCTTCTATCATTCCCAATGAGATAGGTATGGTTACCTCATTAGTTCGGATATGATCTCGTGCTTGACTCCTTTAGGAGGAGCTTCCCAGAGCATACATGCAACAATTGGAAATTTTTCTACCGCAAGATTACTACTTGTTTGTTTAGTTGCTATGGAAAATTAACTACAACCTATTCCAAAGCACTAATCCTGAGCTAGATTGGTGGAAAGAGCCCTAAAAATGTAAAAAATTCTAGATTAATTTTATTAAGCGCTGTGTTATTTAGGTTGTTATTACTCAAAGGGTAAATGGATACAAAACCAATGGTGTTATGAACCGACCCAAAACTAACTGCAATTGAATATGATAATGTGATATTTTCAATTCGATCAATCCTGAATAAATTAAGGAGAGAGTTTCCACTCACTTCCAACAATGCAAAAATTGATAAATAAGAGAAAATATAAAAAAAATTCTAATGCACTAATTTCATCAAGAAAAACTAATGCTAATAAATTCCAATTTTTTTTTATTTTTATGTTTTTAAAACAAGCATAAAAACATGTAAATTCAAATCAAAGAAACTGATCTAAATCTACGATTGATTTTTCCAGAATGTAAACTATGCAGTTGTAATCTATGCACAATTCACATGAAAACTATGCAAATGTAATCTATGCACATTTTTCATTCATATTCTGAAATGAGAATTCTAATTATGAAAATGTGATATATGCAAGAGAATTCTCAAACACAATACGATTCTAATGTAATCTAAGAACCAATAAAGTGTAAGTAAATAAAATTGGGTGAGAGTTCCAAAGATCAAAAAATAAAAACACTCAAAGGTGATTAACACTCAGTCACAATTTAGTGCGCCCCCACCCCGGCGAATGAAGGGGAAAATTCTTTTGCAAAAAAAGAAGTAAAAAGATGAAAAATTGTTAAGAGACCGAGACAAACCTTGAAGTACTGACCAAAGGAAATCAAATTAATAATTTCTCCAAAAAATAAACTCAAAACACCCAGTTGACTTAACGGAGACTGATGAGATTGTAAGAGTTGCTGAAAGAAATTCACACAAGGCTTTTGACAGTCAAAAAAAGTTTGGGTAAATATAGAGAATCATGTAATCTGGTTCCAGAAAAGAGAATTTTTAGTTTTTCAAAAAATTTCCTTAAGTCAGCAAGTTTTAATACAAACAGGTGCAGTACCGCACTGTTTGTACATAAAAACTACAGAGGTTACCGCACTGTTTTGAAAGAAAAAGTGTGGAGGCCAGAAAACATATAGAAAAAATAAAAATTCTGATCTTCTTTTAAGGGATTCTAATGAAATAATTTCCCAACACAATGTAGACTAATCAAAATCAGAAAAATACTTTCATAACTCAAACTCAAAGATAAAAAGAAAACTAAGTTCATGAAAGTTCCCCAGCGGAGTCGCCATTTTGTTAGGCGGATAAATCGTTCTTGCGAACAAGAAGGATATCCCTAGTTGATTTATTCTTTCCCATTGCTCCAAGAAGTCACCTCTTAAGATCTGCAAACAAAGACATAGAAGAGGATCAAAACCACCTAAAACATATACTAATTCAGAAATCAAAAATCTATCTTAATGATCAAGGAATTTAAGAAATAAGTCATTCAAGTAAACACAAACAACTTATTAATAAAACAGGATCCAATTGTATTATCTTCAAATAAAATAAGGAGTCTTACAACCGCGTTCGCCTTGATGTCGTACAGGTCCTTCCGAGGGTCCAGAATAAGTGTTTTACTTAGGTCTGACAAGCCCTTCCACTCTTTGAACTAGAATAACTATGAGTATGTAACCGTTCTCGCAACTAGAAAAGAGTATGTTTCTTCAGCAATTCCCTTCTATATCGTAGCTACCAAGTACAAAGAAAGTACTAAGTGTATACAAAATGCATAGAGAAGTTTTACATATGTGAGCATTTACCCTTGAGACTGAACCAAAGCGTCAATTTATAGGAGAAGGAAAGTGGTTACAGCTCCAAAATGGAAGGGATAGAGTCCTCTTATCAAGGGATTACGTTCCAAAATCCAAGGAATAGGCTCCTTTTATGAAGGGATGAATTTTCATGAATGGGGGGAGTGAAGCTTCGATGAGATAGTGTCTTCTAGAAGCTTCCAGTTGGGAGGATATTCAACTAGATGGGCTTCTAGAATTTAATTTTTCGCTCATTTTACCTTTTACAGGGGTCCGCAGTTTTAATACAAAAAACGTACAGTAGGTACCGCAGTTTCTCTTTACAAAAGGTGCGGTACTGCAAGTAATGGCTAGGAAAAGTGCATAGTTAGGTTTTTTATGATTTTTATGAGCTTTTCTCCAAATCCAAGACTTGGTTTAGGAAATTTGGGGTTTTTGACTTCTAAGGGAGCATGATATAGGTGTTGATAGACCCATATGAACAACTAAATATCATGGTGAAAAATTTTAGTGTAACACTAATTTAGATGAAGAGGGAGTGGTGACTTTCTATTGCGAGGGCTTCTCTATAGGGTTCTTACCTTTTCCATCAGCTTTCTAGGGGACCGACTCTTTTTGAGGTAATTATTCATCTTGATCTTGCATTTGGGTCCTCTTTCTAGAAGATCGGAGATCGTACTTCTTGTGGAACTGAGCTTGCATGAAATCCACAAACTGTCTGCAATAGTCATCAATGTTTGGATCTTCTCTAGGATTTACCTTCTCTTCTTCATCTTCCTACAGAGTAAGCTCCACCTCTTTGCCTTCTGAGTAAGCAAGCTATTGATCATCTTTCCCATTAGGGACATCTTCAGTAGGACCTTCCACTTGTCATTCCAAATAGAGAGGAGGTTGTATGTGGTCTTGATGTTCTTTCCTATCTCTTTGTAGTATCTGTAGGGGTGACTTAAGATATTGTGGATTATATCCCCTGCTAGGAGCGGCCTGAGTTGGCCAAGAAGAGGAATTCTTAGCTTCCAGCTCTAGTTTCACCAACTTACTTGAGAGATTTTTTATCATCTTATTCATTTCTTCAATCTTATAAGCAACCACTTCTGTTTCCTAATTTGAAGAAGAGGCCTCTTCTTTACCTTTTCGTTTGAAATCATGGTCTATTCTCCCTTTTTATTTCCCCATAGAAGAAAAGTTTGCTTCTACCTCTAATGCATCAGTATGGGCCTGATCCAGTGATGTGGATTTTCTTTCCCTTAAAGTGAAACCAAACTATGATTCAAATCTCCCACAAAGACTACCTTGGTCGTTATCTAAGGGGGTTTCATATTAGCAGGTAGGTTATTATACAACTTGTTGAATCTCTTGATAAATTCAATCACCTCCTCATTGTGTCTCTTCTTCAAAGAATTGAATTTTGTAAGAATATAGGCATGATCTCTTTTCTCCCCCCATTTTTTCTTGAAAGCATTCTCCATCTCCTCCCAAGTGGTGATGGTGTGCTCACCCAGAGTTTTGAACCACTTTCGAGCCTCTCCATCCAAGGATTGGATGAAAAGCCTCAACACTACATCCAGGTGCTCCACGTTGAAATTCTTAGCAAAAGCACAGAAAAATTCAATGTGCTTTGGAGCAGCACTATTGTCTTCCTCATTGAACCAAGGCAAGAGCTTCATATAATCGTGAGGCATATCATTGAGAATTTGGGGAAGTGCCAGAGGGGTATATTTGTTTAGCAAAAACCTAGGAACAACCATGGGAGGTGGTGGGTTTTATGGAGGGTTTTAATGAATGGTGATAGGTATATGCTGGGTGGTGGCTTGCGAATTTATCTGAGAGAAGAGGATCTGGGGGATGGTAACTTGTTTGACTTCTTCAGCTTTAGGGGTAGGGTGCAAAGGGAGCTCAGACGTATTTACTAACTCTTCTTCATCCTTTATCTTAGAATGACTCGAGAAAAGGTTATCTGGAGGGTACTCAAGCACTCGGGCAATGGAACAGGGCTTTTGGACTTGAGCTTGCTGAGAAGAGGATGGTGAGTCTTCTAGTTAAAATCTAGGTACATCAGTCTGAGCTGGTTGTTTCTCTTTCCAAATTCTTTTGAATGTTATTTTTTCAAGGTTGGAAACTTAAGGTGTTCTCAACTAGGAGGTATCCGACCTTAGATGAGGCTTGTGGTAAGCGAGGATTGTGAATGAATTTGACTTTAAAGAGCAGTGGAGTCACCAAGGTGAGGGATCTATAACTCTCAACCCTTCTTGCTCACCTGATTTTGAAGGGTGAATTAGATTGTCGTACCCCAGGGAAAAGGTTTTCAGCTTCAGATCCCTGGAAATGGCACCAAAAAGATGTTGTAACTCCTAGAGAAAACCTTGAGTTGTTAAAGACTAGTGCCTAGGACATCTTAAGACAAGAGGATTCAAAGATAATATTGCAAGCTGATAGGAAGGAACCTCTTGTTATGAAATGATGATTAAAGCTTTTCATATGGGTCCAAAACATGAGAGACAGAATAATAACAAGAATGGCATCCAGTTGTGTAGCATAAGGGTCCATAAGCATAAACCGAAAGCAGTCATGAAAGTGAATGGTTGTGAGATGGGCCAAACATGAGACCAGTAAACAGTGACCAAGATAAATGAATATGAGCAACGATGAAAGAACATGAGGAAAATATCAGAGCAGGGTAGGCTTATACGACATAAGAATCCACCCTCCACTAATACAAGAAGAACAATGGTATGTGAATAGAACTTGGAATAGAAACCACGCCTCAAGACATATTTAAAATGTTACAGACAAGAAGATATGAGTATCATTCATGATAAATTCATATCTAACAAATTCAAACATTCGCATTTTGAAAGCTACGATAACATGAGAATGATGAAAACACAATGAACATTTATATTTAAACACTGCTGAGAAAATACATATTGTTACTCATCTCATTTGGAATCCACAACAACAACATAATAGCTTCATTTCTTTTCCCCGAAGGGGTCTTCAGGCATATACTAGAAGATGATCTCAAAACCTTACAAAGGATAGAATTCACAATGAACAATTTCTTCTCTAAAAATCCAGAACCCTTCCTTCTTCTCTCATTTCATCTTTTATAGCTACATAGGTGAGCTTTGAGAGAAGATATTTTCAAAAAAAAATATTCCGTAAGGATATTTTCTATTCGTGGTCTCCATCAACAACAAAAAAAATTGGTGATGAGGAAAAACAACCTCTCATCATATACAACCTGGCTTGAGAAAGGAACTAACTAAAACATAATAGTAAATGAAAATAAAGAATGCATAGGTTGAAATGAAGATTTCGCCCAATTTTACAATTCATAAAAATAAAAGTAAGTAGGCCGCGTGGGCCAAAACATGAGTGTCATTTGTGATGGCGCTAAGGGGTGCTTGACAGCTACTGATGTGATTGAGCTGATGAAGAAGATGACCCTACTTTGTGACTAGAGGAAGGTAGAGGCTAAGGAGTAGCTAATGATACTGAAGTGCTAGCGTACTCACTACATTACTACCACGCGGTCTCGCCTAGAGCTAGCATAGTGACAAATGTCTCAACCAATTCCTACATATCTGTGAGATCGGTATAGTCTAATTGGATGGCTATAAATTTTCTAATCTATCAGAGGAGGAATAATTCCTTGCTTAGAGTGGTTCTGATGGTGTCTGCCTTCAGGCGATCAGTTTTTTCTAGAGGTGAGTTGGCATTATTCATGATATCTGACATTTTCTGTTCATAATCCGTTAGCTTGGAGAATGCAAAGGTCTCTAGGTGCCAACATGATGTGAGGCCTGTTGGGCCGTGAGTACGACCACTTTTTAATACGTATTTCATCCATTCTTACTCTTCTTTATCATGTCATTTATTATAATTTATAATATAAATCCATTTTATAATGATTTATGCTCTTATGGATGAATATTATTTCCTCTCCTTTATTTTTAATAAATTAATGATTATTATGCATAATTTTATCAATGATGGTTTATTAATATCACTTACCATTTTAGCCTCTAAGATATTTTCCAGACTGCAGATTTGATTTCCAAATCATCATGAAATATTCCAACTCATATTTAATTCGTTGGAATAATAAGTGACAGTTTTGCGGTTGAGATTGTGAGCAAATGAAGAAGAATCTGGAAAATCCGGAACATGGGTTTTGTCCAAAACGGGCCCAATTAAGTTTTTTAGAAAATGGTTTGCCAAAATTCGGCCTGTATTGAGAGAAACACAAGGTTCTTTGAGCATGATTTTCTCAAATTTGTTGTTGCGGCCGTCCTCCAAATCTCAGCTGCAAAGCCAAATTCGCCTTGCTCTTGTTGAAAGACTGTTGGAAATGTATTTTCTGGTTGATCAAGTTGTTGGGAAAAAACCAATATTGTTATGGGAGATCATACTTGCTATTTAATTTCTCCTCCTTCTGATTATAAAAGGAGAAGCATGTATTGCTATTGGAGGGAGACTTTTCTTGTTGTAATTTGCAGAATTGTGCATCGACTCTTGTTAAGAGAGTACGAGTTGTTTGTAAACATTATTCATGCCTGATTAATAAAAGCTTTTGTTCTCGTTCCATTTCTCAAATGTTGGATTAAAGCGCAACAACGTTTCACCGGTGGTTGAAGGCCCGACCTTGGTGGAATCATTCTGCTGTTTGTATTTCTATTCTTTTATTTCTGTTGTGTGATAATTACATTTAGATTTATTATGATTACATAGTTATTTGATTGTTGTTCATATTGTTGTTCCATTTCTGTTTATTTTTTATTTCTGATTCATAGCTTTAGATCAGAAAATAGATGAGTTATAATTGGTATGCATAGGAATTATATGTTGTTGTTCCTTTCCAGCTTTCGCTTCATTTAAATTTCTTTCATTGAATTTTATTTTGTTTCGAATGCTTTAAGATCTCTAACTGTAGAGGATAGAGGTTATTGCTCCAAGTCCGCGGATTGGTTATCTTGCATCGATTTCTAAGGGAAAGAGTTACTGCTACTGCATCCCTGATCGATGTTTTGCAAGATTGATGTAGTTTAATCTTTCCATTTCATGACACTATAATTAGGTTTCTTTACAAGAATTTGTTACTTTTGTATTTTTTATTTTGTACTACATCTTCACAGCATTTCTCTTGGATGAATTGCAGCCTCAGACAGAGTACACTCTTGAAATAAAAAGTCGCTCCCGGATTGATAATTAATGTGAGATAAATAGGTGTTAAAAAGATACCTTTTTATGCCTCGACATTTTGGCACCATTACTGGGGAGAGTGTATGCCATTTAAAATGAGTGATGCACATTTAACCTCTTTTCTGCTTGGGAAGAATTGGGTTTTAAAGACGGAAGGTAAGAACTTGTGCACCGAGCGAGGAACATACTTGCTCACTGCCCGCTTCACAGCAGAATTGGGTAAATTTTTTTTTCTTTAGGTAGGAATGAAGGCTTGTTGTTTTAAATGACTAGAAAATTTAAACAAGACAAAATTCCTCCCAAATCTGAAAATCCTAAGGGACTGGTGACCCTTGGGAGAATGACCTTTATTGACGAAATTCTTAAGAAAACTGAATCTCAGACATCAGTAGGACCTAAGAAAGTTATTTCTAGAAAACCTACTAGTTCCCTTCGGGCCACAGAATCACCATCTGTAGCCTTTTCTGAGGTACATATCCAAACAGAAGAGACTGAGCAAGATTCCCAAGAAATTGAGAATTATCGCCCAAGTTTTTTTACAAGGGAAGTTGGCTTTTCATACCCTACTATTTATCAATATGCATTTTTCAAATTTGGGTATGTATAGAGGCCTTATTTTGGAAATGGCTCCACTGGAAATACTCTTATATATAAACATATTCGATTCTGAAAAAAGAGTAGGATAGTGGAGAAAATAAAATAAATAAGGAAATAAAATAAACACATTTTATTTTTGTAAAAATAGTTGTTTCTTTGTTGCAACACGCTGTGAAAATCAACATTGATGATAAATATTCTAATTTATTTGTGTATGTAGATGAATTATATTGAAAATAACAATTATACAAACACTCATATTCATTTTTATCATCAATATGAAAAAAATTGCTTGAATATCATTTTTTGGCTTGCGGGCTTGATGAAATTCCTGAAAATAAAGTTGGGACAGTCATGTTTTGGGGGACCAAAAGTGAATATTTTTAAAACCTATTTCTATCCTAAGTAGCCCTTGATGTCTAATTTCTAACCCAATTTGAATCACTCAATTTGGATTTGAACGAAAAAGTTAGAACCAAAACATTGACAAGGTGTCTAGTACGCAGCTCAAAAACACAGTTGAGACAGTCCATTTTTGGAGGCCTAAATGATTATATTTTTAAAACCTATTTCTATGGTATATTCCTCTATGAATATAGCTTACAACACAATTTTAATCATTCAATTTCGATATCGTATGAAGAATTTATGACCAAAATACGGACTGCCTATCATAAATCTGCACTCTTAAAACTCAGTTTTCTTGGCTGTTCACTAGCATATTTGACCCATCAATTCTTATTGTATTCAAAATATATTTCTATTGGAGATCAATAAATGAATATAATTTAATCTCCAATTTGGATCGCTTCAATCCACCATCAAACGAAAAATTTATGCTTGAAATATCAACTATTGGTCTGAGCTGGAAAATTGAAAATGACTCTATTAGGCAGGTTGTTCTAAGAAAATTTAACATATCATTACATAGAATTTTTAAAACCTGTTTCTATTGGAGATAAAACTTTGAATTAGCTATCATTTGGCTTTTAAATCACTCAAATCGGATGAAAAACAAAGAAGGTATGATTAAAACACTGCTGGTTAGTATAGTCGACCACTCCTCTCCCGCAGGTGACAAATAAAATTTGTTTTATTTTTCCATGGATTTGTTCTACAGAGTAACTACTTGCTAGTTTTTTGCATAATTATTGGATTAAAGGAGCCCGTACACCTCTCTTCCTCCATTATTTAATGTTTTATTGCAGGTAGACACTCGTTTTTTCAGGTCTTAGAAGAATAAAGAAGGTCAATTTATGGACGAGTGATTCTTGAAAGAAATTTTAGTGAAACAAGGGCGTTTCATCCAGTTTATTACCTAACAGATTTATAACAAGAAGAAATGAAGAATTGGTTTCCATTTGAAGATTCATGCCACTGCTGCCAAACATTTTTCAAAAGATCATTTTTTTTCCATTAATAGATTTGATATTCTCTTATAAATAACATCATAGATGTTGTAACTTAATAAAGTATTGCTTCTTTTCTGATTTCTTTTATGTTTTTGTGTTTCAGGTGTTAATCTCTTCAAATTATAATTTTTGCTACAGTTGCAATTGAACAATAAGGACACCACCATGCAAGTTTCAGTTACAGAAGACAATTCTTCAGTAGCACCAATTCTGTAAAAAAATATTTTTTCTTGAAACCTGTACAATAAACTTTCATTTCTATTTGATTGGATTTGCTTGGCAATGGCTTGCATATTAGTTTTGTTTTTTTCTCTTTTTTCCTTTTTACATGTTTATATTTGTTTGTTGTTTCTCTTAAGGAACAACAACCATTCCTCTTAAGAAACAATGTGTTTGTGTGTTTATTTTTTTTTGTTCCTTCCAAAAGGAATAACATTTTCGCTCATTAGTTTTGTTGTTCTTTAAAAAAAAAAAAAAAGAACAACATTTTTTTGCATGATTTTGCTGTTCCCTTCAAAAGGAACAGAATTGCTCGTTTTTTTGCCATTCCTTTCAAAAGGAACAGCACCGCTCGTTTTTGCTGTTCCTTTCAAAAGGAACATCACCGACTGTTCTTGTTGTTCCTTTCCAAAGGAACAATATTTTCGCGGATTGTTTTTGTTGTTCCTTTCGAAAGGAACAACATTTTCGCAAATTGTTTTTTTTGTTCCTTTCCAAAGGAACAACACTTTTTGAGTGCATTTTTCTTGTTTGTGAACAACTTTTTGAGGATTTTTTTGAATTTTTCATAACTTTTTGAAAGACAAACATACAATTTATGGAAGGATACAAAATCATACAAATTAAAGCTTACTGTAATCAGCAAATCAAAAGAAATCGTCATTTTTAAGAAAGTTGTTTAGTAATGATAAGAAAAAGGAAAAAGGGACATAATCAATAACACAATTTTGTTGTCTTATTACCACTAAATTCATATGATCGATTATAGTTATCATGTTGGTTCTTTTCCATATTTTATAAATTTCTTTGATTTTTATTTATGGAGTAGGAACAAGGGCATTTTTTTTTCTATTGATCTATTCAGACTTCTTCCACCATCCCTACTCTTAAGGAGTGTTAAGCCATCCTTTATGAATAAATAGGAAAGTGCTATATGAAAATAAAAATATTTACATATTTCATTAATAATTTTATAATTTAACAGATGGAGGATAGGGAGTCTCATCAAGAGCCAGCCTACCATGTTCATAAGGAAGCAAGTGAAGTGGCATTTCCATCATGACCACCAAACTAGGGATATGGTCCAATGGACAATTGAAAAAATTAAGAAGTCCTTGGAACAGGAGGTCTCATCACGAGCCGGCCTGCCCACTTTTCACTTCTTCCCAGTGAATGGCATTGTTATTTATTTGGTCACCAAGCCAGCACAATGGCCTCCATTATGAAAATTAACAAGCACTTCCTCAGCATAAATAAAGGACAATGGTTCCAAGGGTGAGAGAGCAACTCTGTCAAGGTTATGGACACCTATGGGCAACAGAGCTCTGCTGATGGTATTGGAGTCACATTTATACACATCAATAGTAATATTAAACCCTTTTTCCTATATCTCTATTTAAATATCAAATGAAAGTATGAATCCTTAACCTTTGATTTTGAACCTATTATACATGAAAATCATTATAAATCGATCACATTAGTTTAAGTGGGTAATAAACGCATTTGTACTTATGTTTATCTTAAGTTGTCCCTTCTCCTTATCCTTGAATCATTACAAAACGCTTCTATATCTGTTTATGATTTATTACATGCATGGATTTCAGTAAATGCTATAAATTCATTGATTGTATCATAAGTATGTATGCCTTTCCATGTTGTAAAATTGTTGTGCAATATGCTGCTCTTCTATTTTGCTGATTTGCCACAATATTGATACTGCATTTTTACAGAATTTTTGTTTTGCTTGAATTTTTTTGCATACATATTATCTATTGCCATTTCAAACTGAAACTATGGATTCAAGAAAATTTCATACAGAATTGTGATTTGTTTACAAGAGGACAACAAGCATGGGGGGAAATTCTATTCGCAGCATGATCACTATTGCAACTAAACAACAAAGGCTCGCGAATGCACACAATTCTTCAGACATGATGTGCTTGCATGGCTTCTACCTTTTGCATCACTTTCCGTATTCGCTAAGCCTACATCAGCTTCAACAAAGGCCAGTCCCTACATGTCATTCCATTTTTTTCGGAGGTAACACTTGAGGTAAAATAGCATAATTTTCTGATTTATTATGAATTTAGGAGAATTTCATGAAAATCCATTGAGCATTATTTATTCTACATCTTTACCACTTCCCATTTTTTAGACACGTCTCATCTTTCAGTTTGGGGGAGTGTTGATTTATTTCATTTCTTTCTTGTGACCATGTCCGTAATATTCTTTATCATCCATGGATATTCTTATTCATTCTCAACACCTCCCTTATTCCATGTTGTTTTACACCAAGCATAGATTTCAACAGATTGTAGCAACCACCTCTCTTTGTTTTCTAGCATTGCATGAGGACATGCTAATTCTTCAGTTTGGGGGAGGAATTGCTACACATGATGGATGTTTTCTACTTTCTTTCTTGTTTAAGGCATACAATTTCATTTTTATACAGTGCAGAAATTGATTTGCATATATCTTTAAAACTATGAACTGAATTCTTGTGATTTCTGGATAACAAAGAGGTATCATTAAAATACACAAACCCAGATAATTTCACGCTAAATTAGTTCATAAAATTTTGAAAATTATGCACTATCACTTACAACCATTTTGTTTATATCTCATGATCCGTGCATCAAAACGATCTGATTTTTGAGAAAATGGTTAATGAAGTTTGTTGTTACTTATGTCACATTTTTCTGCAACTTCATATACATATAGTTGAATGTCAACTGTAAAAATTGTTATGCCTTTATCAAGATTGCTAAAATTGAATATTCATTATTTGAGGAAACATGCATTTGTTCCATCCATTTCATGGGTTGGGATGAACAATTTTTTTTCTTGGTTAACACATGGGTTTTGTCTTTGGATTGCATGAGGACATGCAATATATTCAGTTTTGGTTTGTATGAGGGCATGCAACATATTCAGTTTGGGGGTATGTTGGGTCGTGAATATGACCACTTTTTAATACGTATTTCATCTATTCTTACTCTTCTTTATCATGTCATTTATTATAATTTATAATATAAATCCATTTTATAATGATTTATGCTCTTATGGATGAATATTATTTCCTCTCCTTTATTTTTAATAAATTAATGATTATTATGCATAATTTTATCAATGATGGTTTATTAATATCACTTACCATTTTAGCCTCTAATATATTTGCCAGACAGCAGATTTGATTTCCAAATCATCATGAAATATTCCAACTCGGAAATTCGTTGGAATAAGAAGTGATAGTTTTGCGGTTGCGATTCTGAGCAAATGAAGAAGAATCTGGAAGATCTGAAACATGGGTTTTGTCCAAAATGGGCCCAATTAACTTTAACACAAAACGTTTTTCCAAAATTCGGCCTGTATTAAGAGAAACGCAGGGTTCTTTGAGCACGATTTTCTCAGATTTGTTGTTGCGGCCGTCCTCCAAATCTCAGCTGCAAAGCCAAATTCGCCTTGCTCTTGTTGAAAGACTGTTGGAAATGTATTTTTTGTAGGTTTTAACCCTGAACAGAAATTATCTACACACGAATCTTATAACAGAAGATAAACAATAGCGAGAGCATAAAACATAAAACAGATAAACACAGAGATTTTCCCCTGGATCCCAAATCGGGACGACCAGCTTGATTTTTCATTATATTCCTTTTAGTGTTACAACACATATATATACATGCCGAAGCATACATAAACCCCAATACATTAACCCTATATTAGAACATAACCGTAGTTCCCTTGACCGGATCTACAAAAAATACTAGGGGCCGAAAACCATCGTACCCCAATACCATGTGCAAAACCATGCACAAAACCATGGACGCGGACTACCCACCGAAAATTAAGGACCAAAAATTTTCGCCGGGGCACTACCCCGGACCCCGACAGGGGGGGCTATCGCCCCCCCTCTTACCCCCCCTGCGCATGCTTAGTTGTGGAAAGAATATAACACATACCCAACATTCTCCCACTTATTGTTTTCTTTCCACAGGGGGTCGCAAGAGAGCTAAGTCATTGGCCCAATTCTCCAACACCCATTGTTTCTCTACACAAAGAGAACTTCTGAGTGCTCACAGACTTTGTTAATGCATCTGCAACATTCTTCAAAGTGTCCACCTTTACCAGCAACACCCTTTTAGCCTCAACCATATCTATAACAAAGTGATATTGAACATCAATGTGCTTTGTCTTTGAATGATAAGCAGGGTTCTTAGCCAAGAAAATTTCACTTTGGCTATCACAGTCTATCCTTATAGCTTGCTGTACCAACCCTATACTTGAACACAATCTCTGCAACCAAATTGCTTCCTTGCTTGCATGAGTGGCTGCTATGTATTCTGCCTCTGTAGTTGAAAGAGCCACTATAGACTGTCTTTTACTCATCCAACTGACTGCGCCTCCAAATAGGCTAAACACATACCCACTTGTAGATCTTTCTTGGTCCAAATCTCCAGCCTAGTATGCATCAACAAAACCACGAATGTCCAACATTCTTTCCAATCCTGGTCTTCCTTGGCAGCACAAGCCATAATCACTAGTGCCACGTAAATATCTGAAAAACTGTTTCACTACTGTCCAATGCTCCTTCCCTGGGTTTGACATAAACCTGCTCAATACTCCCACTACATGTGCAATGTCTAGTCTAGTACAGACCATTGCATACATTAGGCTACCCATTGCACTTGCATATGGAACATGAGACATATACTCCTCTTCTTCTTGTGCCTTGGGACACTATTTAGCAGATAGCTTTACACCTACAGGAATAGGAACATTCACCGGTTTACTATCCTGCATATTGAACCTCTGCAAGATAGTCTCGACATACTTCCTCTGGTTTAACCAGAGCTTCATCTTTGCCCGATCTCTCTTAATTTCCATGCCCAAAATATAGTTTGCAGCACCCAGATCCTTCATGTTGAATTTGGAGAACAGTTGGGTCTTCAAATGTTGGATAATTTCTTTGTCATTTCCAATCAACAACTGACGTAGGGCTAAGCCTGCAATACCCAGGATCATTAACATCTGTGCATATCAGACGTTCATCTCAGCTTTTTCCCCAAATCAAAACTTCAATAGTTGGCAATCAAATTCACACATCATATACAATTCAATCATTTGTTGAAAAAATCCCCTTCTTGGAAAATTTCACTCATCTGCATGTTCTAAAAACACAATGGTTATGAAACCATTACATATCATCCCAAAACATTCATCACAACTCATTCTCATTTCATAGGCTTTTATAAAACCCAAATCTCAAATCATAACTTTATACAAAAGTTCATTTCCAATCCATGAGTATAAACTTTCATACTCATCATTCATTATATAGAACCAAATCATGCACCTTTTATTTTAACACACTAAATTCAGTACTTGGGAAGTATGAAAACCCAAATTTGGATGTGCGCCCTTGCCCTTTCAAAATCACTTCATACCCACTGTATGCACATTCGTTCTCTTAAAAATTCAACTGATAAGTTACTGATGCAGATCGGTTTCAAAATATGCTTTCATAGGTTATTATTTCTCACACAATATGTCCTCATTGCCATGTTTGTGAATCGATATAACAAATTTTGATTTCTTCTATGAACATTTATTTATGTCTCCACGCTGCACGTGGACTTGCACAATCTTCTTTTCCAGTTTTTAAATGTCACCAAAATCTCAACACAAATAACAACTTGTTATTTCATTCACTTACCTCCATGGACAATCTGGCCACGCAACGCTTACTATTTCCGCATTCAGTTTTCAACGTTCCGTCCTTTGTACTGCACATAGATCTGACAAATTGTTCTGATCTATTCTCTGCACCAGCGTTCAACAATTGCATAACTGTTCATACATCTTCCAACCAGTTCAGCGATTTCCAAAAATCGACTCTTCAAGTTTCATTGCACTTCGTTTGCACACATCTATCTCTTGCACGCAGAGCCTGTCACTGAACACTGATCACATCAATGCAAAAAAAACGTTTCACAGCTTTGCCACCTGCAACTTAATAAACCCAATTACTTCAACGTCAACAAAATCTGTTCTTTTTAATGAAACAAGGAAATCGGTTTCAATTCTGCAAATTTAAAAGTCTGAAAATCGAATTTCATTCCAGAAAACGCCCTTCCGGCATTCATTAACTCGGCTTTCATTCTTCTGCACCCATTTGGACTTTAGACAATAGGAATTCAACGCAGTACTGTTCTTTCAGCAATTAAAAGCCAGACATACATTTACGCTGCAAACATTTTCACCATACATTCTGATCTCATTTAAACCAATTCTCATTCCATTATGAAATCTACCCACCATTCAAGTTTTAATTCTGTTCATCGACTCCACAGATCGACTTTAATACTGGCTATGGTATTTATATGCACTCTGCTATGGTATGAATACGTTCCACAACATACCATTCACTCCAGTTTGCAATCACGTTATTTTTTTTCACATTAAACTAACCACCATTTCATTAACGCTTCATGCGTTCCATTCAAAATTTGTGAAGATCATTGCTGTTATTGACAGCGTATTTCATTTTCAGAGACTGTAAACAAAAGCACTTCAACCAGAACTCTCGGCAATCACACACAATAACGCCCTCTTTCAAACAGCAACTAAAAATTTATTGTTACAGGAAGTTTTTTTCTTCTTGAAATCGATCCATGGTGATCGATTTACCAATTCCATAATTTAAATTAAAGTGCAGTCTCACATAATGGACCTCTGCAGAAATTTAATTTCTTTCATAAGCTAAACACCATTCCTTTGCACATAATAATCCAGATTTCAAAGAAGAACAGATTTCCTTTCACACAAATTCAATCTTATGCAACTCAAATACTGACATTCAGTAAAAAAACCATTGCTGTATTAATACACTAAACACTTACAATACAACTTCATTCCGTGGCCTGATTTCCAATAAATTGGCCCTTACAATTGCCTGAAGGCTTATAGCCTTGGCTGTTCAAGCCTGCTCTCAATCACACTCTCTCACAATCTCAATCTATTTTCCTCTAAAAACCCCTCCTATTTATACAATTTTAAAAATCATTTAATTAAATGCTCAATCCCTTCAATTCCTCAGCAAACCCCTAAATCTCTCAACATCCCTAAAGGATAGGTCTTTATCCGTAAAATCCTTCAACTAATTAAATTATCTCATATCCTTTTATTAATAAAAAGATATTTACAAAAATCCTCACCTTCTCCTATTTTATTCAAATTAATTAATAAAATATTACAAAATTATCACACCCCTTTTTAACATATTTACAAAAATAAAAAACGCCTTTGATGCTCCTGCATCAGACTCCCCATGTAAGAAAATTCATGACCACCTGGTCATAAGTCTGGATATTCCCTCCTGGATCCCAGATTTTATTTTGTAATCCTTCCGTGCTTGTCGATTGCTTTACTGCTGTTGTTATCTGCTGTTGTCTTCCAGGTTTCCATATTTTGTGCTGTAGTGCTCGACTTGCTCTGCTCTTGCAATCTTTCGCTGTCTTTCTCTTGTTATCTTTCCTTTTCTTTCTTGCTACTGTCTTTTTCTGGGATGTTTTTACCATTAACCTTCTTATCAACTCAATTTCTTTGTCCAGTATGTCCTCTGTCTGTTGATTGTTTCCAACATCTCCAATAAAACATGTTGCTCTAGCTGTCATATGAATGTTGCGGCCTCCCTTACTTCCTGTCCCTCTGCAACATTCCTCTGCTTATCATCTGCAATTTCATCTGCAATTTCTTTCTCTGGTTCCAGCAAACATTTCAGTGTTTCATCAACATGCTGCAAATTAACTCCAGCATAATCTCCATCTTCCCCTTCGACAATATTCAGAAATTGTCCATCATCATCAAGTTTTGCAAACACTGTAGCTTCAACCTCTGTCACTGTAGCAGCTCCAAAATTTCGTACACCAGTCTTCTTTTGGCTATACAGACAAGCCAACTCTTTCTTGTCACCCACGGTAACGAGCCTCTGCTTATGAGACATTACGGTCTCATCCTTTTCCTGCAGCTGTTCACCTCCTTCCAAGACAATTCCAAATGATGGACTCTCTTCTACATCACCTGTAAACACAATCAAATTATCAGTATCAAAATCACAAGACCCACTGGTTTCATTTGTCAATTCATTCACCAAGTTTCCTCTCTGCAGCTCCAAGTCTTCTTCAGGACTCAGCAAATTTTCATGGGTTTTCTCTGGCAATACTTCAGTATACTGCTTTGAACTTTCTTCCAACTCCTCTGTCAGCATATCAGTATGCTGATTTGCATTCATCATGAGACTGTTAGCTAGTCTCTCTTTCTTACCATTCTCTGCTCCAGAACTGTCATTCATGAAAGCTTCTCTGCTTTGCTTCCTCAGCAAATTATCCTGCACATAAGTCCTCTGCCTCTCCAATTCTCTTCTCTGGAGATCTAGTTTCCTGTACAATTCAATAACTTCATTAGGAGTAGAACTTGGAAACTTCACACGATTTTCCATACCTTCACCAGTGCTTAACCAATCATCAGCTGGTCCTTCTCTCTCTGCACCATCATCCTGATTAGACTCCTTCGTCTTCATTGCCTCCTGAGATCTTGCCATCTCATCATCGATTTGAACAACCGTCAGATTCAACTCTTTTCTCTCCTGAACAAACTCTAAAGCTTGCTCATCTTCCTGTGCTATACCTGCAAACATACACAACTCGTCAGTTTTAAAACCACAAGACTTTTCAGTCTTGACTGCTTCCTCCATCACATCCTTCTGAACAAATCTGCGTGTGGAATTTTCAAATTCCATTTCTGGTTCTAGAACTCTAAGTTCCTTTTTCAACAAGGCAATCACAATTTGCCTCAACCTCCTCTGCAATTGTCGCCAAATCATTCTCTTTCCCTTCAGTGGAAAGATCCATCCTCTTTTCTGATCTTCCTGCTCTTGCAGCCATTCTTCTAGTACCTGCAATTGTACTTTCATTACTGCAATCTCTCTTTCTCGAACTTCTGCAGTCATCTCATCTCTGTGGCATTCCTCTGAACCTCTTCTCTGATCCTCCATGATCATCTTCTCCATGAGTTTCTCACTCACCATGAGTTGCACTAGCCTCTACGACAGCAATCTCTTCTGCTGCCACTTACCTCACCAAGCTCTCCTCACTCAGTCTTTTGGTAAGTACTTGGTTCACTGCCTCTGGAACCTTTTGAGCACTTTCCTCTGCTCTCTCTCTGGCTATCTCTTCAACTCACCTTCTTCTTCAGGACACTGCAATTGTCCTCTTTATTCAGCCTTTAGCTGAATGCCAGGTTCAATGCCATCGTCTTCTCTGCAACCATAAACTTCAATTCATAAATTTCAAATCAGAAAATCATCTCACCTGCCTGATCTCGTCCTTCATTCGCTTCTGCAATTTTCTTCACTGCAATCCTGTTCACTTGCAATTGTGTATGCTGCATATCAGATTTAAAATCTGATCTTCCTTTCCATCATTCATCACACATTCAAAATAAATTTCAGTTCTTCAACAAAACTTTATGTCTTCATTCAGAAACAAACATTTTTCATTTCAACAGAGCCAAGCTCTGATACCAAAAATTGACGCAGGGCTAAGCCTGCAATACCCAGGATCATTAACATCTGTGCATATCAACGTTCATCTCAGCTTTTTCCCCAAATCAAAACTTCAATAGTTGGCAATCAAATTCACACATCATATACAATTCAATCATTTGTTGAAAAAAATCCCCTTCTTGGCAAATTTCACTCATCTGCATGTTCTAAAAACACAATGGTTATGAAACCATTACATATCATCCCAAAACTTTCATCATTACTCATTCTCATTTCATAGGCTTTTATAAAATCCAATTCTCAAATCATAACTTTATACAAAAGTTCAACCCCAATCCAGGTGAATAGACTTTCATACTCATCATTTAATTACAAAACCAAAACATGCACCTTTTACTTTAGCACACTCAATTCAGTACTTGGAAAGTATGAAAACCCAAATTTTGATGTGCGCCCTTGCCCTTTCAAAATCACTTCATACCCATTATATGCACATTCGTTCTCTTAAAAATTCAACTAATAAGTTATTGATACAGATCGATTTTAAATATGCTTTCATAGGTTATCCTCATTGCCATGTTTGTGAATCGATATAACAATTTTTGATTTCTTCTATGAACATTTATTTATGTCTCCACGCTGCACGTGGACTTGCACAATCTTCTGTTCCAGTTTTTAAATCTCACCAAAATCTCAACACAAATAACAATCTGTTATTTCATTCACTTACCTCCATGGAAAATCTGGCCACGCAACGCTTACTACTTCCGCATTCAATTTTCAACGTTCCATCCTTTGTACTGCACATAGATCTGACAAATTGTTCTAATCTATTCTCTGCACCAGCGTTTAGCAATTGCATAACTGTTCATACATCTTCCAACCAGTTCAGCGATTTCCAAAAATCGACTCTTCAAGTTTCATTGCACTTCGTTTGCACACATCTATCTCTTGCATGCAGAGCCTGTCACTGAATACTGATCACATCGATGCAAAAAAAACGTTTCACTGCTTTGCCACCTACAACTTAATAAACACAGTTACTTCAACGTCAACAAAATCTGTTCTTTTTAATGAAAAAAGGAAATCGTTTTCAATTCTGCAAATTTAAAGTCTGACAATCGAATGTCATTCCAGAAAACGCCCTTCCGGCATTCATTAACTTGGCTTTCATTCTTCTGCACCCATTTGGACTTTAGACAATAGGAATTCAACGCAGTACTGTTCTTTCAGCAATTAAAAGCCAGACATACATTTACGCTGCAAACATTTTCACCATACATTCTGATCTCATTTAAACCAATTCTCATTCCATTATGAAATCGATCCACCATTCAAGTTTTAATTCTGTTCATCAACTCCACAGATCGACTTTAATACTGGCTATGGTACTTATATGCACTCGGCTATGGTATGAATACGTTCCACAACATACCATTCACTCCAGTTTGCAATCACGTTATTTTTTTCACATTAAACTAACCACCATTTCATTAACGCTTCATGCGTTCCATTCAAAATTTGTGAAGATCATTGATGTTATTGACAGCGTATTTCATTTTCAGAGACTGTAAACAAAAGCATTTCAAACAGAACTCTCGGCAATCACACACAATAACGCCCTCTTTCAAACAACAACTAACAATTTATTGTTACAGAAAGTTTTTTTCTTCTTGAAATCGATCCATGGTGATCGATTTACCAATTCCATAATTTAAATTAAAGTGCAGTCTCACATAATGGACCTCTGCAGAAATTTAATTTCTTTCATAAGCTAAACACCATTCCTTTGCACATAATAATCCAGATTTCAAAGAAGAACAGATTTCCTTTCACACAAATTCAATCTTATGCAACTCAAATACTGACATTCAGTAAAAAAACCATTGCTGTATTAATACACTAAACACTTACAATACAACTTCATTCCGTGGCCTGATTTCCAATAAATTGGCCCTTACAATTGCCTGAAGGCTTATAGCCTTGGCTGTTCAAGCCTGCTCTCAATCACACTCTCTCACAATCTCAATCTATTTTCCTCTAAAAACCCCTCCTATTTATACAATTTTAAAAATCATTTAATTAAATGCTCAATCCCTTCAATTCCTCAGCAAACCCCTAAATCTCTCAACATCCCTAAAGGATAGGTCTTTATCCGTAAAATCCTTCAACTAATTAAATTATCTCATATCCTTTTATTAATAAAAAGATATTTACAAAAATCCTCACCTTCTCCTATTTTATTCAAATTAATTAATAAAATATTACAAAATTATCACACCCCTTTTTAACATATTTACAAAAATAAAAAACGCCTTTGATGCTCCTGCATCACTCCCTAATGTCGATCCCCATAAATTCAACTATAAATTCAACCTCCTGCAATTCTCCATATTCATAAATAATAAAGGATTTGCTTCTATTAAGACTCCCCTCATAATCCATGATAGAATTAATTTGAATTCAATTCGGTATTATTCAGATTTATTCAACATTTCAGATCATGAAATTCGGATCCGCCTCCCCTCACCTTTTCCGTCATCTATTTTATAGACCATGCTTCTTTGTGAGTATTGTATATGCATGAAATAGTTTATGTACAATTGCAAATTAATCAGCCCTACAGAGCATTTCTGCCATAATTTTTGTTATCTCCAACCAATAGCTAGGAACCATCCATCATTATTCATCACCAACCGATCTTTTGAGCGATATCCGATTAAGGGCATAAAAATTGCCATTCCTGGGACATCGTTTTCAACAAGCAAAAGTAAATTGATAATGTCATTGGCCATGAAAATAAAAATCAGTGTGTCTATTATTGTAGATGCTGTTCTCCCCTTATTTTTTATGACGTTGTTGTTTAAGGAAGTCTCCGCCACATGCAGGAAAATGCATGGGATTACTGATAAAAGAATGAATGTTCATTCTTCCGTTGAAGTGGCAGTAGAAGGTTTAGCTCTATGGCAGTCACTTCCTGATTGTCAACCCAACAACCATGTTCCAAAAGCGCCACCACCGCCTCAAAGCAGTATGGTTGGTTACTCGTTCAGCAGATACGACCGGTTTGATGATTTAATTCCATTATCAAACCCAGGGGCTTCTCGCACTAGTATATAAAACCATGGGCCTTCTCTCACTAGTATATATTGTGATATTTTGCCTGTTCTCATTCGTCGTAGGATATATTTTGATCCTTATAGTATTTTCGTTCATGTTTCGATACATCTGTTACCTATTCTTCAATAAATTATAAAATTGTGTTTTTTTAATAAATTAAAAAATTGTGAATTTTTTGGGATTATATTTGGAATAATCTAGACGTGGCACGGATCAAAATTTTTTAGTATAAGTGACCTTAGAAGGTTAGCCTCGCATATAATAATAATAAATATGGTCTTACCATGATGTTTATAAAAATTGTGCGGGAGGTGATGATGTTATATCATAATAATGATATTTTAATTATTCAACTGAATAGTCCAAACACATAAATATTTTTGCATTTTTCCTGTATTGATAAAGTCAAATATACACAGAATTTTGTATATTAAAATTTCAAAATTTCAAGTGATTTATTTTATCTTGACTTTGCTCAATTTATTTACATGTGAAAAACAATTGCGATTAAGGGTTTAATATTAACCCAAAAGATAATAATTAAAAGATATTTAAAATTTGTTTAAATTTTAGTAAAATTTATAAATGTTTGGAATCATAAGTTTATATTATTAGTTTATATTTATCGTGATTTAGAATTTAATGTGTAAAACTTGAGGAAAGATTTGTATCTCAAGAGATTTGATCCATCTAAAATTAAGATCGATTTAGGTTGGTTTCAGTTTTGGTCATACAAAATTTGTTGAAAATCTAATTATTATGATCATTTTAAATCTCTTAAATATTTCTAATATTAATTTGGTAAAATTAAATGTAAATTTGCTTAGTTACAACAATTTTTTGAGATGAGAGATTAGTAACTTGAATGATGAAAAATGATGAAATAAAAATTTTGAAGGAAAAGTGACAATTTTGAAAGATAGATAATGTGAATAATAAGAATGTAGTCAATTATAGACAATATTCACCTTGATCAATCTCAGATTATTTTATTTTATTGTTTTTATTGTCAAACCTATTAGTGTTTCCATCTTTCTCATTACTATCAATTCTTCCTGGCCTCCTTTATCTCTTTATGTCTTTCTTAGTCCCTCCCTCTCTAACCCCCTTCCAATCCATCTCTCTTGTCCTTTCTCTCTTATTTCTCTCCTACCTCCCTCCCTCTCTCCCCAATCACAGACTATCTCTCTCCACCCTCCCATTTTGTCACTATCTTCATCCCTCTCTCCTTGTCTCTCTCCCCCTCTCTCCCCACTCCATATCTTTCTATCCCTCCCCCGCCACCACCACCCCCACCAAATTTGATCCCATTGTATTGTATTGTATGGATCCCCCCCACCACGAACTAATCATGCACTATATTTCCTCTATCATTGTTAATCACTTTCATTTCTCGCTTTGCTTATATAAATTTCTCTTTCTCACACACACGTATATAAATAAAGTATTCTAATATTTAATTTAATTAAGAACAATATTTTTATTCCCCGATCCAGGTGCACAACCTACGAGGAGGTAGGTACCTTGATTTTCAGATGGGAGGTTCTCATCCTTCTCATCTTAATGCACCATGATGTGGCATCTTTCATAGTGTTTATGGTAGCATGCAAGTGATTTGCAATCAATGTTAATTAAGGGAAGATAGGCTATGCTATTAGGCTGGAGGAGCAATGTCTAAGAGAGAGTAGGTTACTTGATCTGCGAAGGTCATTTTGCAATTCATTGTTTGGTTGCAGCGGCTACTCTGTGGAAGTGCAAGCAACCGATGTTGGCCACATCCTGTATCAGGCAAACCATTTTGTTGGGGTATGTACCTTCTTTTCTTCTGTCTATGATTGCTGCTATAGTTTGGGCTATGTTTTGCTCTGCGAAAGGTCTCTCTGGTAGTTCTGCTTATTTCATACCGCTCCTGTTAGCAGGAGGATGACTTTGCATGTTTTCCTTTCTGTGGCAATTGTCCAATTCAATCATTTAGTTAGTTTTCTCTTGTCTGGTAGTTGGGGTATGGTATTCTCTATTCCTTCTCGTGCCAGTTGTATTTGGGATTGGGTTCTCAGTCTGTATTTAACATTTTTTCGAGGCAGTCACTTGGATGTTCCACTCACCTACATGCTGCTCCACCCATACGCTACTTTCATTGTTGGTGATCATCATTTAATGGTTTATTATTTCTTGTTTCTGTCTATTCTTAGGCCTGTTTCCATCATGGTTACAAGACAAACTCGTAACCATATAGATAAAGGCAAACAGAAGTAGCTTCAGCCTGAAGCTAGCCTTAGGAAATGAGGTTGTAAGACGATACAAGAGGTTTTACAAAACCTCTCTGCACACTATGATATACGCAATTCATCCATGGTTCGACAGGAAATTCGAGGATGGGAGAGAGAAATTCAAACTGATGAAGAAGATACTAATGTTGAAGCAGAGATCATTGATTTTATAAAAGATCCTAGTAATACACGTGGCCACTTATCACTGTTTCATCAAACAGTGCATACTTACTGGATCGTAAAGTGTTTCTTGGACAAAGCCATGTAGATTTTTCTCCCTCATCAAGAGAAGATTGACCCTCGAGTAATGAACTTTCTATAGGATATTCAAAATCATTTGAATCATATCAAAATCACCCAATATCAGGCTATTGATTGTATCAGTAGAATAGATGATCAATTTGGCAGAATTGAGAAGAAACTTCAACAGTTGCAGCAAGTGGATATGCCTGGATCCACAGCTAAAGATCTAGCACCAATTGACTCCTATGAAGGCTAATAGACTTCTTGTTTCATCATGTTTATTACATGTTTTTTTTTGTTTCTTGAAAGAACATAATAGACTGTAGATAATCGAGTTAATACTCAGCTAGTTAATGAAGTTCATGGACGTATGAAAATTTTTCAATTTTGGATGGCATTTAACACTTTAAGGTGTCCAAAAGACTAGCAGGTCAAGGCCATAGACTGTTTTTTATATTCTGTAACCTGCTTGCAAATTATAAATAGAAAATAGTGAGGTACTACCATATTTACCAAAAAAAAAAAAACAATATTTTTATTATTTTTTAGGATGGAGGGTTTACATATATCTCAAAAGTAATTATAACCTTTCGGATTTTATATTTAATTAAAAAAATTAATAAAATTAAATTAAAATTAAAAAATATAAAATATATTTTTATTGTGAAATAAACTACGATTTTTGGCCATGTGGTATTAATAAGTCATGGCATTGGCCCATGGTATTCTAACAGAATAATTAAAATCTTAGATCTATAACATAATAATCATATGCTTAAATCCATAACGTAATAACCAAAAACGTAGATGGACCATGGTATTGACCCATGGTATTATTATTCTCTTTTATCAAAAAATTGTTAGTAATTTTATTAGTAAAATAAAATCAAAATACAACAAATTAAATATTATTATTTTTATTATTTGGGTCAAACAAGTTCTTTCACTAAGAATGACTAAATAAAACATGAAATATTGTGTTTTTTTAAAAGTTATTACTATTATTTTTAGTTATAATATAATCGACATTAATTGACATACAATTTATTACTAGTTATTTTTAGTTATAGTTATAACTGACATACAATCTTTCTTAAATTATATTTATCTGACGCCTACACATTTATCTTATACTAAGTTGTAGAGCACCTCTCAATTCAATTATATTTAAATTTGAAAGAAAATCATTGTTTGGTTAAAAATGTAATACAAAACAAAATATTGATTGTAAAGCACCTTTAAATGCAATTATATTTAAATTTGAAAGAAAATTATTATTTGGTTAAAAATGTAATAAAAAAAAATTTAAGATATTAAGTTAAAAATGTCTCTTTACTTTCACCCACGTAAAACAATAACAAATTGTTATGACCTTCACAGTAAAACATTGTATTGAAGTGCCAACCTTCATATAGTTTTATGTCATCAAATTATGGCTTTTAAGTAAAAAAATTAAAGTTTAAAGGAATCAAAGGAGTTCCTTAGATTTTGTATGATATATCAAATTTAGTTGAATTGAATGCTAATCATCATTTTGATTGATGAGATTAACTACTTTTATTTAAAGCCGAAGATAACTAGAAATAAAGTAAAATGCATAAGATTTCAATGTTGACTCTTTTATGTACTTAGAAATTTGTTTTTATATATATTTATGCCAAAATACCTATCTATTTCATAGTCAAAGTTACATAATATAATGTGTTTTTTAATTAATAAATGATAGATACATGAAAAGTAATTAAAAAATATCAATAAAGTTTTATTTTTGGCAAAAATAAAAGAATGATATCAAACTAAAAACATAGTATTTATGCTTATCCTTGTTTTTTTTTCATTTATTCCTCTTTAATTTTAATATGATTTTAAATAAGTTTTTTTACTTCCATGCTTGAATAAAACCAAATATTATGAGCTCATTGAAATCACTCTTATAAATAAAATTAATTCTTTTTAGTCTCAACTTCCTAGATGTCTAAATGGTTCTCTCTATTAAAGTACAACTAGTTCATTCAAATCACCTTTATAAACAAAATTCTTTAATTCCTTTTGGTCTCAGATTCCTAGATGTCTAAGTGGTTCTCTCTATAGAATTAAAACTTTTCATATTCTTGTGAAACTAACATTTATAATAGTATTTACAATTATCACACTAACATTTATAATAGTATTTACAGTTTGTGATAATGATATGGATTAGGTATCCAACATTATTCTTTTAATATGAAATTTGACAGTTCCGCATATTTTTAGACTTTTCAAACATTCATCTTTGAGGCTACTAGACAATGTCGTATGCAATTTTCTCATATATGAAAAGAAAAAAATGTATAATGTAAATTGTATTTTCCTCTTTACATGTTGAACCAAATAGGACCTATGGCTTATGTGTAGAGGGAATATGTTCTTCTTGGTGATTCTCAAATTAACCTTAGACTATTATGATGAGATATGAATTCGTGACATATATCATATATGTTTTCCATGTGTTACATTTGTTAATCAGTTTATTTTATACTATTATTATTCCCTTAGCTTTGCATCTTTTTCAACCTAGCTTAATTGGACTTTGAAACTAATCATACAAGCTCTATTTCATTAATCAAATCAAGTTACATATATACATGAGGTACAGTCTCAAGATAGAGAAGCTATCTTAGACGCACAATAATTTGGTTGAGAGAATATCTCAACCTCACACCAAACTAGGAACTAACCTATCAAATAGGAACAGACTCTATACATAGAGAGAACCACAACTAAAGACAAGTAGGAATTACATATTCCAACACTCCCCCTTAATGAATACTTGTCTCAATATATATCTGCAAAATCTACAACTGGCACTGTTTGGTAATTACATTGGTTCTGTTTGGTAGTTACACTTTGTATCTTATTCATGTTGTTGTCGATGTCCATATAAAGGAACAACCATCTACCGAAATGCATGGGTTCCAACCGCTGCAACAACCAGTCTACTAGGAATTCCTTCACATACATGGTTCATCCAACCTCTCGATTAACTCACCCTTGATACAAAATTTCACCTTATGGAGTCTAAAACCAATACGGTCCACCCAAGTGTATTCATCTCGCATTACACACTCTTCTAGGGTGTTAAAACTCTCTGACAGAGGGAACATATAACAAAGGGGCATGCATGCCTCTTTGGGTCTTACAGCACATACAAACAATAAATGACATGTAGATTTGCTTCTAATTATAAACTGTGACTCATACTCATGGTCATGAGTTTATTCCAAGAAACTCACACAAAACAAACTCTCACAAACTTTATTGTCTATCATCCTTTGCGCTTGTCATACCATTCATATGCTAGAGCTTTCTCGCTTGAATATTTATGTCATATATTTTGTACTTTTGGATATACTAGTCTTGAATCTCCATGCTATACCTTTCATTAGTTAGAGTCACGAATTCTAACAAAATGACTTCATATTCAAGTCGCAAATCTCAATATGTATACAAACTTTCAAGACATATTCACTTCAAAACAATATGAAAACACATTCCAAAATCAAAATATTACCGTGATTTTTGTGCATTAAGAAAAAAGTACCAACTTAACTGCACAATCCTTCAACCTGGGTCTAAATCTGTGCTCACTAGCACGAGAGAGTAAACACTCCCTTCTTTGAAACGTTCAACACAAGGCCATGCCATTCACTGTTGTGGACAAAATGCCCTGAATTTCAATTCACCAGAACACTGCCCACAATGTTGTTGTGAGCAGATCCAAGACCATACACTGCACATTGTCTTCGATCTGATCCCTATCAGATCACTGACAACTGATCACTCCACGTTGCTTCATGAGAATGCATGAGCAACACCCTTTCACCTGCTTGCTAGTTCAAATTTCGACAAGTAGTAATTCACCTCCACCATTTAGGTTCTTAGCCTTGAGGAGATAAAATGCAACCACCAAGGCTCAACTCAGCCACCAAGGCTTATTAGAGCCACGAAGGCTCAACACAGCAATGAAGGCTTAACTCAGCCATGAAGGCTCAACACAGCCGCAAAGGCTCAACACAGCCATGAAGGCTCACCACAGCTGCAAAGCCTGAACTCAGCCACAAAGGCTTATCGTAGCCATGAAGGCTCACCACAGACACAAAGGCTTACACAGCCACGTAGGCTTATCACAGCCACAAATGCTCACCATTATCATTCTGAGATCAGGATTGTCCAATGATCACCAACATCAAATCACTAGAGGATATCATTGCCAAAAAAACATCCCCGCAATACACCTTCCATGCCCAAATTGCTAAATCCAGCAAAAGTCGTAGACAAGGTATCTAGATTCTTTGCAATAGTTAAAATTCGAACATGAAAACAGAATCCCATGTGTGACACCATTGAACGGACTCACAAGAATCTTCCATGAAAAAAAACAAGGCGAAAATTGGGCCTTCGGGCGCCATTCCCGCCCTTGGTCAATCTCCTTAGGGATGGAAATCCCATGGCCAAGAAAGACTCTACCTTGGCTCTCTTCACTATTCCTTCTATAGGAACCACCATTATTCTCTTCCAAAGTTTCACTGTCCCATCTGCAGATCTCGTGAAGACGAAACGGTCTGAATCCAACACTATAGTATTCACAACGTCGTCGTGCGCATTGAGCAACTCTATGCATTTAAAATCGGAAAATCTCCAAAAATTCACTGTCTTGTCCCACGATGCAGAATACAGAAGCCCATGATTGGGATGTAAAGATAGAGATGAAACAACATGGAAATGCTTGATCCATGGACTCTTGTGATGCCTTCTAACCTGAGGATAATTGTCCGCCTGAAGAGAGCTTTGGAGCCGATCTCTGAGTGAAGGCAATGTCACTAACAATTTTCTATTTGAACAATGCCATATACAAATCTTCTCGTATTGGTGGGCGCTGTAAAGCTTCTCTCCAGTGGCCAATAGACTTTTGACAGAATTTCCACTTAAAGGCACAACTTTTGGATTTGGACCAACTGCCATATCTTCGCTTCGATTCAGGGGGCCGGACTGGGACATCTACCAACCCAGATTACTGGAAAGAGGTTCAGACTTCGATCCCTGATTATTACCTACACTCATGCTCTACCGTGAAATCCCTCCAGAGTTTATAGGGCTCGAGGCTGAAAAAGCCGAGCGAGGAGCTCCGCCTGACATTAAAGGCCCCGAATTAGAAGTTCCATGGCCTTGGCTTGGAGTTTTCTGAAAAGACCCTGATTTCTTCGTCTTATTTGTACTTTTAGCTGCAATGCCGAACATCTTGTCGAGCTTTCCAGACTTCTTGATGTCCCCTCCTGTGTACGGCACCACCACAGAGCTCATTGTCGACTGCTTATCTTTGTATTGCTCCAGTCATCCGGAGACATACAGTCCATTGCTAAGCTGGTGTGCCGACATCCTACTATTAGTTCCCATTTTTGGCTAGATGCTCTCCTCCTCTATCCGTGTGCCTAAATTGTTCGCAAGAGGGGAAGTTTCAGTAATTATGCCTATATATTACATATACGGATGGACAAACTAAAAAAAATACATATGCTCTTTTATTTCCCTCGGCGCATGAGTGGCCAAGGCTAGGCCCAAGCCCAAACGGGCTCCGATACCAACTTAAAAATTGAGCACACAAGCTCTATTTCATTAATAAAATCAAGTTACATATATACATGAGGTATAGTCTCAAGATAGAGAAGCTATCTTAGATGCACAATAATTTGGTTGAGAGAATATCTCAACCTCACACCAAACTAGGAACTAACCTATCAAATAGGAACAAACTCTATACATAGAGAGAACCACAACTGAAGACAAGTAGGAATTATGTATTCCAACATTTTCCTCTATAGATGTTGAATCAAATAGGACATATGACCTCTGTGGAGAGGGAATATGTTCTTTTTGGTGATTCTCAAATTAACCTTAGACTATTATGATGAGATACGAATTCATGACATTTATCATATATGCTTTTCATGTGTTACATTTGTTAATCAGTTTATTTTATACTATTATTATTCCCTTAGCTTTGCATGTTTTTCAACCCAACTGAATTGGACTCCTTTTGTTCGTCATAACCCCGTACATGCACAGGGAGAATTTGTTCATCTGTAACGAGGAAATAACGTTGAAAATTTTTAAAATTTATTTTATATATTAAAAAATAATAATAAATATGAAATTTTCAAAAAGTTTATAAATTTATACATATTATTTTAAACTTATTTTAAAATAAAATGAAATTATTAACATTTCATCTAATATATTCATATTTATATTGTAAAGATGTTATAAAAGAGTCCTAATTAATTACTTACTCAGTTGAGTGCTTATATATTATATTGGTGTTAGTGGACATTAATAATCATATCATCATTATAAGAAAAAATAATAATATTATTAAAGAATTA
The DNA here is from genome assembly GCA_034641835.2 of Pinus albicaulis. Classification (NCBI taxonomy): domain Eukaryota; kingdom Viridiplantae; phylum Streptophyta; class Pinopsida; order Pinales; family Pinaceae; genus Pinus; species Pinus albicaulis. Next base: position 892,097,602 of record CM076581.1, read on the forward strand.
TATTTAATATAATATAAATTGTGATATTATTTTTGTAAGTGATAAATATAATATATGCAATTAATTTATAAAAAATAAAAATAAGTTGTTTTAAAATACAATAAAAAATAGATGAATGATAATAGTAATAATATTTATAATTACAAAATAGTAATTGATGTAATATTTTTTATTAGGAAAGATACTCAAATTATTATCAAACTTATAAATGTTATTATGAATGTGAAATCTAGTACCATATAGGAGATACCATATGGTAATGAATTTTATGGACGAATTTTATGTACACATTATTGCTGGCATGGAACATTATGCTCCATGTTATCACACACCTGTTATTAAAACTTTGACAAGGAACTGCCACTGTAATTTTTTTTTTCTTTAAAAGAGACTCATTCCCATATTTTATATTAGTTTATGTTCCATATTGTATTGTTTTTTGATGTGGTAATCCACCAGGTGCGTTCTTTTCTTGGTTGATCTCCTAAGATAAATCTTCACTTGGGGATAATACCCTAGCTAGTTAGATAACATACAAGATATTATAATTTCAACACCTTTCCTAAATTATACTTATAAGAATTACCTGGATAATAAGCTTCATAGATGATTTGAGACCTATGGAGAGATATATGTGTGATTAATTCTTCGACCTTGGAGTCATGTTTAATTTCTTTCGGTCTAAAATATGTAAAAGGTAGTGTCGATGGTGCTAATGGGTTGTACGTTCAATGGGCTTGGGAACTAATCCCATCATGTTGGCTTGGTATGCGCCATGTATAGTTTACCTAGTTACACAAGGACAAAGTTAAGTGAATGAATTAAATGTGTTGGAGAAAACCCTGAGGCTATCACACACCCATAGAACACTGATCACATTTAACCCTGTTATTTTTCCTTCACCATTACCCTCGCTATGGTTCTATTTAGGGAATTCGATAAAGGTTCCACCCTCTGAACAAATCTCATTCTTGCCCGAGCTTTTTCTCCTATTTCGGTTGACCTGTCAATTGGCATTTCTTCCATTATAAGGTCAAATCAAGTTTTTTTTAACTATGATACAAGCTCTTGGAAGAAGGAAGACGAACGAGATTTTGGCTAGTCAAGCCCAGTAACATGTTTCACTAGAACTTCACAGTTGGTTCCCTTCCATCCTAGTAGGAATTATCAACAAATCAATCATGGTGGATTTATTCATCCATTTTTATTGGTCCATATTATCCTTATTATTTTTCTCTATTCGCTTCATGAAATATTTTCTATAAAATACCGCGTCTTATGGCAGCTGCTACCACTAAAACATATTGAGGCAACGTTGCAATTTTATGGTATCTTTCTTAGGTTAATTTGGGTGTGCGGAAACAACGTGGTACTGATGTTTTCTACTGGTAACTTATCTCTTCTAGTAGTGGTGAATTTATGGCTCATTTTGTTGGAAATACTCCCAACCACCGCCGTCAATAAAGACTGGTAGAAGCCCACACTTCATTTAATTTTGTTGTAGGAAGGACAAAGGACAAATCCAAAATCCACAGGAGTTTTCACACAAAATCTGAAAATAGAGTACCCAGCCTTGCTCTGCATTTAATTCTCTTTCCCGACGTTCACTTACCTTTTACCCATAGTTTGCAACCCACAACTTTTAGCGTTTACCTCTTAAGCCTTTTACCGAAAATTAAGTTTCTACCGATGTGATATCGGTGAGATCCACAAACCTTGCAGCATTTCCGAACTGCTCCAAACCTTTGTTATTTATTTATTCCTTACCTCTTTTCACTTCACATTTGTTATGACTTACCTTTAAGCACCCGCAAGTAATTTTATTTATTTTGTGATGCGATCGCAATCGCACGTTGCAATCTTAGGAGGGTAGCGCCCATAAGGTAAATATTTTAAGTTGCAATGCGATCATAATCACATATCACAAATTTTAATGGACAACGTACGCAAGTTAAAATTTTTATGTTGCGATGCGATAGCGCCATCGCACATCGCAATCACAAGTATTTATCTTTTCCCATATCGCGGGAGTTAAATGTTAAGATCGCCAAAGTGCAATTTGCAATGGAGGGTGCAGATGTGATGTGGTTAGAAAGCTTAAATCCATAACATTTCAAATTCGACAGTTCGTGTTTTGTACATAGTTTCATGTAGAAACTGAAGAATCGAGATTTCACTACAGAAGGAATGTTTTGCGGATATCCATCCCGTCCAGCATTGAAATGCATTTAATCTTTAGTATTCAGCCATTTTGTATTAAAAGGAATGTAATTTCATATGTTTTCATAGAATATTTGAATAAATAAATAAAAAATCCTCTCCTCTATTTTTCGCTCTTTTTGTCTCTGTGTGATTTTATTGTCGCAATATTGCTTCTATATTTTTTTGTACGTTCTTGGCATAGATTAGAGCATACCAGATTTTCCAACATGGTTTCAGAGTCAGTCTAGGCTCTCAGTGAAAGAATGAGCTCTTTGTTGAAGAAGCTTAAAGGTTGTTTTGAGAAGAATATTCTCCAGTAATGAGAAGGTTTTGTTTACATAGTCAAGATGGAAGCAACAGGCACAAGCCCGACTAATCCTCAACTACCACAGTTCAATGGGAACAATTATGATTTTTGGGCTATTAAAATGAATGCCTTGTTATCCTCAAAAGATATTTGGGAGTTGGTGGAAAATGGTTTCCAAGAACCAATAGATGCAACAACAAGAAGAAAGAGATTTCTTGAGAGATAATAAGAAAAAGGACTCCAAAGCCCTCTTCTATATTTTCCAAGTAGTACACAAGAGTATTTTCCCAAGATTTGTAGTAACAACGATGTCCAAAGAGGCATGGGATACCCTATAGATAACCTATCAAGGCATGGCAAAGCTGAATACAACAAAACCTCAAATGATGCGAAGAGATTTCAAAACTCTTTGTATGGAAGAGTCTGATAATTTAGAATCATTCTTTACACATGTGATTGGGTTGGTTACCCAAATCAAGTCTAATGGAGAGACACTTGAAGAAAGGAGAATAGTTGAGAAAGTATTAAAAAGTCTACCATCAAGGTTTTATGCCATAGTTGTGGCCACAAAAGAAACAAAGGATCTCTCAAAATTTTCAGTGGATGAGTTTCATGCATCACTAGTGTCTCATGAGCACAAAATAAACAGAGCAACAAACACCTCATTGGAGCATGAATTTAAGAGAAAAATGTCTTTTAGTGAAGGTATAGGTCAAGGAATATCAAACTATCGAGGAGGAAGAAGAAGGCCACACAGAGGTGGACGAAGCAACCCTACAAGTACAAGTGGAAGGGACTGCAATTAAAATCCAATCCAAGGCTCAAGCCAGAATCAAGCACAAGGAAAGAGGTATGATAAATCTCATGTCCAATGTCATTATTGCAAAAAGTATGGTCATTATGAAAATGAATGTATAAAGAAGAAAAATGACATGGGTAGTAAACCTAGTGTAAATTTCACAAAAGAAAATTAGAACCATGGTAGTGTGCTTTTAGCTTGTAATGTAGCATAAGAAAAACAAGAATATTTATGGTTCTTAGATTCAAGGTGTAGTAACCATATCACTGGAAAAATAGCAATATTTTCCTATCTATATGAGAGTGTAAAATATGAAGTGACAACCGGGACTGATAGCAAGGTCTCTGTCATTGTAATAGGAAGAGTAAGCATACTGATAAAGAAGGGAGAGAAGAATTTCATGCCAGATGTCTATTATGTCCCTGGCCTGAAATGTAACCTTCTAAGCATTGTATAACATGTACAAAAAAGGAAACAATGTGTTTTTTAAAAATGATTTCTGCACAATCATGGATAAACCTCCAAGTAGATAACTCATTGCAAAAGTGCATATATTAAGAAATAGAATGTTTCCTCTGAAGATCATATCAGAATTGAAGGAAGGAGGTGTTTTAGTAGCTATCACATCAGAAATATTTCACGAAGAAGTGAAAGATGAGAACTGGCTATGGAATTTGAGATTTGGGCATCTAAATTTTAGAGGTTTGAACTTGTTGCAAAGAAAAGGCATGGTAAAGGTACTACCACTCATAGAGAAACTAGAGATCCTATGTGAGGGCTGCATCTTGGGAAAGTGTATAAGGGAAAATACATGTTTGGATATTTTTCACTCGTATTTATGTGGACCAATGCAAACACCATCATTAGCTAGCAATCACTATATTTTGACATTAATATACGATTACACAAGGAATACATGGGTTTATTTTCTAAAACAGGAAAGTGAAGTTTTTGAATAGTTCTGCCACTACAAAGCTCTTGTTGAGAAGCAAATTGGACACTACATAAAAGTTTTGAGAACTAACAGAGGTGGAAAATATATCTCAAAAGACTTTCTACATTTTTGCAGCGAGCATGGGATCCACTAGTAGTCTACCACAAGGTATACACCTCAGTAAAACAGTTTTTCAGAAAGAAAGAATAGGACCATCATGGACATGGTAAGAAGTATGGTGAAGGAAAATAATTTTCCGAATGAGTATTGGGAGGAAGTTGTCTATTTTGCAGCATATATCATAAATAGATGTCCAAGCAAAACTGTTATGAACATAGTTCTAGAAGAAGCATGTAGTGAAACAAAGAAATTTGTCACTCACATGAGAGTGTTTGGATGTGTGGAATATGCACATGTCCTAGATCAGTTAAGGAAGAAGTTCCATAGCAAGGGGGATATATGTATATTTCTTGAATACAGCGATGAAGCCAAGGTTTACAAGCTCAATAATCCATCAACCAAGAAAGCAATAATCTGCAGAGATGTTCAAATCATATAAGAAGAAACTTGGGATGGAAGTTTAGAGAAGATAGTAAATGTGAAGACATGCATGTCTCACGAAGAGAAAGAGGAATGGACTGCAATAAGCAAGTCCTCAAAGGTGGCTCCTCCTCCGCGTACACAAGCTCAACAGAGCACACCACAAGAAAACAATAGAATAACATTGAGAAACTAAGGAAGTGCTTCTCCAAGAACACGACAGTGATCAAAATCTCCCTCGACATCAAGTGCAACTCCAAGCACATCTTCAAAAAATACAAGAAGACCAGGATTCAAAAATTTAAGTGAAATTTATGAGCAAGAAGAAGTTGATAGTAATGTTGGTTTAAATTCTTTAGTTGCATTACTTTTCATGTAGATGACCCAATCCATTTTGAAGATGCGGTCAAAGAAGATAAGTGGATTGAAGAAATGAATGAAAATATATGGACAATATAAAGGAATGGCCCATGGGAGAGAGTGGACCTACCACAAGGAAAATAAGTTATTGGAGTGAAATGGGTCTATAAGACTAAGAGAAACATTGAAGGCAATATAAAAAGGCACAAATCTAGGGTAATTGTCAAAGGCTACAAGTAGCAGCAAGGAAGAGACTATGAGGAAACCTTTGCACCAGTAGCAAGGATGGAGATAGTGCAGACAATTTTCTCTATAGAAGCACAAAAAAAATGGAAAGTTTATCAAATGGATGTGAAGTCAGCATTATTGAATGGAGTGGTGAAAGAGGAGGTGTATGTTGAACAACCTCCTGGATATGAGATAGAAGGCCAAGAACACAAGTTGTGTAAGCTTGGGGAAAGCTCTTTATGGTCTGAAGCAAGCGCCATGAGAATGGTACAGTAGGATTGATGCTTTCTTGATAGATAATGGGTTCGATAAGTGTGATGGTGAACCCACACTCTACATCAAAGAAAATGATGTTAAGATTCTTACTGTTGTTTTGTATGTAGATGATTTAATTTCTACTAGCAGTGATGCTTCTTTAATTTGGGATTTAAAAGCAGTCAGGAAAGGTGAATTTGAAATGACTGACTTGGATTTGTTAAGATATTCTTTGGGCATAGAGGAAAATCAAACAGAAAAGGGAATTTTTATCTCCCAAGAAAAATATGTTTCAGAAGTTTTAAAAATGTTCAATATGTAGAATAAAAATCCATCATCGACTCCAAATGTCATGGGGTTGAATTTGAGCAAGGAATATTGCACCAAAAATGTCAATTTGACATTGTACAAAAGCATGGTTGGCCGTCTAATGTACTTGTATGCAACCAAGCCTGACATAATATATGCAGTAAGCTTGATATCTAGATTCATTGAGACAGCCAAGGAGACACATTGGAAATCAACCAAGAGAATATTGAGGTATGTAAATGGAAAAAAGGAGTATGGTGTTCTATACTCCAAGACTGATGATTTTAAGCTGACTGGTCACACTGACAGTGATTGGGTTGGAAATGTTGATGATAGAAAGAGCACATTATGGTATGTTTTTCATTTGGGATATGGAGCCATTTGATGGGCTTCCAAGAAGAAACCAATAGTTTCATTATCAACAGGTGCAGTATTTGAAGAAATTTGGATGAGAAGTATGCTAAGGGATTTATGTCATGAATAAGACAAAGGGATCACAATTTTTTCTGATAGCAACTCAGCAATTGCATTGTCAAAAAATTTTCTTTTCCATAAGGTAACAAATCATATTGGTGCGAAATACCATTTTATAATAGAATTAGTTAACAGTGGCAAAATTGTGTTGCAACATTGCAGGTCAGAGTAACAATTTGCAAATATCCTCACAAAGCCATTGGGACAAAAAAGTTTTGTTTATCTCAGAAGGTGCCTGGGAATGATTGATGGTGGCATTTGTGATTAAGGAGGAGTGTCAGAAATACTCCCAACTATTGTCATGAATAAATACTAGTAGAATCCCACACATCATTGATTTTTGTTGCAGGAAGGACAAAGCACATATCCAAAATCTACAGGTGTTTGCACGCAAAATATGAAAACAGAGTACGCGACCCTACTTTGCATTTAATTTTGTTTCTCGTTTTACCTTTTTCCCATAGTTCATAGCCCATAACTTTTAGCGTTTACCTCTTAAGCCTTTTGCCAAAATTTAAGTTTTTGCTGATGCGATATTGGCGAGACGCACCAACTTTGCCGCATTACGAAACCACTGCAAACCTTTGTTATTTCTTTATTCCGTACCTCTTTTGACTTCACATTTTTTATGAATTACCTTTAAGTGCCCACAATTTATTTTATTTATGTTTCAATGTGATCGCAATCGGACGTCGCAAGCTCAGGAGGGTAGTGCCCACAAGGTAAATCTTTTAAGTTGCGATGCAATCACAATCACATATCACAAAGTTTAAAGGATAGTGCCTACAAGTTAAAGTTTCTATGTTGCAATGTGATAGTGCCATCGCACATCACAATTGCAAGGATTTATGTTTTCCCATATCATGCGAATTAAATGTTAAGATCACCGAAGTGCGATTTGCGATGGAGGGAGAGGATGTGATGTGGTTTCAAAGCTAAAACCCATAACATTTCAAGTCCAACAGTTTTTGTTTTGTATGCAGTTTCATGTAGAGACTGAATAATTGGGTTTTCGCTATAGAAGGATGATTTTATGGATATTTGTCCCATCTAACATTGAATTTTTTCATATTAACCTTGACAATAAAGTAGTTCCTCTATTCTAATATGAAACTATGAGGTTGTGGATCTTGGTGTTATGAGTGATTAATTGTTCAAGGATCATGGGTTTTCAATGGAAATACTTAGTTAGTCTTTCATGAAGAGGAGGACGAACTATACTATAAGACATACTATCTTATTTCGAGTTACATTTGAGTGATCTCCTTAAGTGGTACATTAAATGGAGATCTATTTAAGAAACTATTTCCATTCAAAGCCTACTGTTGAAGAAATGAGTATATAAAAATAGTATGATTTGTATACTTTTTCATCTTTTAGTTTTATATTTTTTATGGTAATAAAATATTATACCACACCTTTATTGTTGCGGTAAGTGGTGATAGAGGAAAACAATTGCACAAAAATGAGTGTGAAATTGAATATAGATTTTGGCTCTGACATTTCCAATTTTCACAATGAAAGGCCACTTCTGGTCATTATTCATGCATACATTGTCTTTCCTTAAAACAAGTATATATAGTTACCTAAATGAAATAGTCACTATAATAGGGAAAAAAAATGGAAGTAAGAATACTAAATTTTGAATTTTACCGTATTGAATTTGCTTCATCCAATGTCATAAAATCTCTAAAATGAAGTGAAAGTAATCTGTTTATATTGTTTCATCTTAGTAGATATTTCCAATTCTATAAAATCAATATTTCTTCACAATAGCTATAAATATTTCATTTATCAATTAGGTTACCATATCTATTTCTTTGTAAAGTTGTTGTGCCCGTTTTATAACGTCAACATACCTCTTCATTGGTACCATACTTATCATGCCCTCAAGATGGATTTGCAATGACTGAGTGAGGCAAGCATGCTTTGGCATGACAGGCACCCTACTCATCGGTCATGCAACGAAACGATGGTTACAGTGTGACGAAATCTACAATGGTCATGGTAGATGGGCGCACTCTGACATACGAAAGGGACAGTCAACACTGCGGTCACCATGCAATGGAAATTCAACAAACATAGAACATAAATCTGTGACGGGTTAGAGCATATGTGCAAGAAACTAAGTGTTGAACAGTGGAATGAACGAATGTTTATAGTTTGAGGATACCACACTATGGTGATGAGCTGAAATTATGGAAAAAATATGACATGATAGATGAGGGGCTTTGCTGACGTATTCATGGTTCAGCTGGGGGTGTCCATCACCAAAAAAAACCATAAAACATAAGTTGTGGTGCATATATATATGCATATGTGTTGGATGGATATATCATCACCTAAGTTGGGAGTTCATAAAAGAGTGAACAATGCAATGAACATGCTGAACAAAGGATGTGAGAAATACTGGAGGAATTAATAGATGAATTTCAAAGGGCTTCTCGGTGAGGTTTGAGTCATGTACAGATCGTATAGACCATGCACCCGCACTGCAAGCCTGCTCCAAGGGGCATCAGATAAACATGGTAAAGTTGGGTGTTTTCATGAATAGACTACGGAGGGCTCGCATGTAGGTAGGGACATGTTAGGCAATACTCGAACACATTTTTGATCCCATGCAAAATAGTGCATAGGTTGAGGGCATGACTCGTGCAGAGCATGTCCCAAGTGACCCGACTACATGGAAGGTGTTCAACATGGGTAGAACTCGTGCACGCAGTGACCCAGGTTGCATGGCCTTGTGGGAAAACTGTAGAAAACATATTTTAAAGGGAATTTTGGCGTTTCCAAGTGGATTGTTGGATTGTTGGAGAGCATTGTAGATCGGACTAAAAAAAAAGTGTTGGGCACACCTTGGAAATAAGTTCAAGTGGTTTGCAGAGGCTTGGTATTGTATAATCATTGTGAAATTGTACATTTGAATTGTAATATATTATTGGGAAAAGTTTTTAGGATTTTACCCTCCCAAGTATGTATGCGCATACTTTTTTGGATGCTTTTGAATGTTTCATGGATGAAAGTTAAAAATTAAAGACTAATTCCACTGCATGATTAAGAAAAATCAATTAGTGAAATTGGATAAATGTTGAAGATAGGTGTAGACTAGATGCTTTATTATTGTTAAAAAGAATTTTTTTTGTAGTCCTACACCCTCTATACATGGTTGAAATAGCACCACAAGTATAGGGTCGTCATATCTTGTATCAAAGCTAGATTCAGGGTGAGTCACATTGCATTGATTATTTAGAAAGCATGAATATAGTTGCAGAATTGCGAGGGAGGTATTGAAGATTACACTTATTTTGTTTTGTCTCATTGAGACATTGACAGGGGCGAGACATTGGTCAAGGTCAAAGTTGTAGAAAAATACATGGTAAGTTGGGAAGAATTTCAAGGGAGGCTCTTTGAGACCTTACACGGGTTAAGGCAGATGAAAGAAGCGAACCCATGGATTTGTGCTAAACTTGAAGTCTTGGAGGAGAATATTGGAACTTCTTCGAATTGGTTGGGAAATGGAGAAGGATAGAACTAGAGGTTTCTATAAATAAGGAGAAGAGGCAACCGATACATGTGAGGAAGAGGATTTTGCAGGTGTGTCAATCAACAAAGATGAACTTTATGAACAGGTCGAACGAGGATCGTACACATTGGAGGCATTGATGATGGAGGACACCCACTTGGAGAGTCTTCATGGAGGTATAACTTGTTTTTCATTTTAGCGTTTAGAGGATGGGCCATATGGAGGAATGAGAAAATGGATAACCTCTTGGTCAATGCTATGGATGATCTCTCCTTGGATTACTACGATGAGACCTTATATATTGAAGAAGAAAAGAGCATTTTTTTTTGCAGAATTTGTTAGGGAAATTTGTGAGCTATAATAGAAGATTCAAATTCCGGTGACAAGGGTGGAACTTGATGAGCTTTGCGATTGATGGGTAATTCTTAGCCATATGGGGAACTAGATAGGTGTGAATAATGACTCACAGATTTGATGAAGAAAGGGCACACCAAATATATATATGATGATATTTGTGTAAACTTATTCATGGCTTGAACCAAGAAGGAAATATTGGTTAACCTTTAGTGGGGGAGGCATTAATTAAGGAAGTACCCATGACGATGATATGAAGTTAGAAGTGACCAATGTGACATTACCTGGATGATGGATAAATATGGGATGACTAGAGTTATCTTGAGTCCAATCTTGATGGAAAAATGGATAGCCAAAGTCATAGACATTGACATGAGAGCATGGGAGGCATTATGGAGGGAAATTATGCATGTGCACTTATGGATATTCCACTTATGAGAATCAATGAGAAGTGTCAAAGTAGGATGTTTAGCGGGATGGATTACTAGTGCGACATGGAGATATTTTATAGATGGACTAATGGGGATGTTTGTTCACTTTTTTATCAAGAAGACCTTGATTTGATGAGAAGCCTATGATTACATTCATATGACTTGTAGGGAAGGAACAAACTTCTAATGGCACCCATGGCCAAGAAAATTATGCCTACAAAAACCTTTGGATGGGTGATGATGCATAGGATTTCATGATGATTTGGAGATGGTTGCGAAATTGGAGACTTAATATTATAGCGGTCTTGCAATATATTAATCATTGAGGAGATGAGGTTAGGATTGGTCTTGATTTTTGATGCATTATGGGATGCATACCTTGGGAACATTATGTGGTGCATTCATGAGGAGTGACTTGATGGATATGTTAGAGATGGGAAACTTTGAATTTTCGATGGATTTATATAAATGGAGATGCCTTGGTGTACACTTGAGCATGGTTTGAGTGTTCTTGACTTAACCATGGACTTTCGATGGACACGATGACTAATTTGTTCTATGACCATAGATAACACATGGACGGATGATGAAGCAAGGTTAAACTTTCTCCTTTTATAGAATTTATGGAGTGCATATTGTAGATGAGATTGAGATTGCTTCATGGACCTCGATATCGAACCTTGCATATTGGATTGATGGAGGGATTTCTTTGTTGGTTTGAGGAAGACCTATCACACTTAGATGATGATGCTTGAATGTATGCGACAGATTTTGCATCACATGGACATTAGTATCATGAGAAACATATCATATATGTATGAGGACTACTTCATGGACCTGGATATGGATTGTTTGATACTTGATAGACAAGATTTTGTACATGAGATGGAGGCTATTACATGGACCTGGACATGGCTTAATTTATTTTTATGGAGATGGGATGGATTCTTGATCAAGTTGATGATATCACTAGATGTTGGAGAAACAACTAATGATGGGATCATGATGTACATTCTCATGATAAGAGTGTATGTTGGACTAATCACCTTACTAGTTTGAGTTATGGGGTCCAGAAGTGTGAAGAAGTATGACAGATATATATCTTGGCTATGCCAGAGATATGTTGAGTCATGTTGGGGTATCATGGCATAGATTCACATAATATTTACGATATATGATGGGTCCAAATGATATATGGTGTAGAAGCCTATAGCTTGAGTTGGACGATTGAATTCCCACGATGGGGGTCTCATGTGCAGCTTGTGACGAGTGTTGTCGATGATCATGGATTGAGGAGATGTTACCATGGACACTTTTATGGAGACATGGACCTTGGTCATTTGTGCGATGATAGAGCAGAGGTGGGAAACATGGACATTTTTGGAGATGTTGGATCTAACGACACTTTGCGACGATGGTGCTGGAGTTATCTAGGATTAGAACCTTATTTAGAGCGGGGGAGGATGTCAAGCCCCCAGGATGGATTTGCGATGACTGAGTGCAGCGGTTTCGCATTGGCAAGATGGATGCCCTACTCGGCGATCATGCGACGAAAGAATGGTTAGAGTGCAAAGAAACATGCAATGGATACAATAGACGGGCACACTCTGATAGACACTATGAACGGTCAATGTTGCAGTGATCATGCGACGATAGTTTGGTGGACATTCGAGGAAAGTCACGTGACGGGTTAGAATCGACGTGTGAGCGATTAAGTGTTGAACGATGGAATGAATCGACTTTTGTAGCATGCTAAAAAACACAATATGGTGAAGAGCCAACATTATGGGAGAAATGTCACATGATAGACGAGGGGATTTGTGGACGTATTGGTGGGTCATGCAGGGGTGTTGAGCCCCAACCGCTAGGATAAAATATAAGTCGTGGCACACACACACACACACACACGTATATATATATATATATATATATATATATATATATATATATGCATAGGTGTTGGATAGAGAGATCATAACCATAGTTGAGAGTTAATACAACACCAAATCGTGTAGTGAGTAGGTCGAATAAATGAGGTGTGAAAGACGTGAAGTACCAGCAGACAAAGTTTGAAGGGTGTCTCGGCCAGGGTCACGTCGGGTGTAGACCATGTAGACCATGTGCCCACACTACAGAGCGCGTCGGACAAACACGGTTGAGTCAAGTATTTTCGTGAATGGACTTCAGAGGGCGTGTGTGTAGGCAAGGTCAAGTTGGGCATGACCCAAATGCATTTCTAAACTTGTGGAGAACAATGCATAGGTTGAGCATGCAGCTCATTCAAAGTATGACCCAGGTGACTCGACTGCATGACAGGAGGTCGACTTGGGAAGAACTCAAAGCGGCGGTTACCCGGGTGACCCCCGGCTAAACAACCTTATGGGAAGACTTCATAAAAGATATTTTAAAGGAAATTTTTTTGTTTTCTAGTTGATTTGCGAGATTCTTGGAGAGCATTTTAGCTCGGTCCAAAAGCACAAGTTCTGGAAAAAACCTTGGTAAGAAGTGAAAGTGGCTTGCACATGCTTGGTGTTGTATAATCATTGTAAAATTGTACATTTGAACTGTTATATATTATTGGGTAGACTTTTTGGGAGTTTCCTCTACCAAGTACATATTGGCATACTTCTAGGATGATTCTGAATGTTTACTTGATGAAATATCAAATATTGAAAACTAATTTCATTGCATTCTTAAGGACACTCAATTGGTGAAATTGGCTAAGTGTTGAACATAGGCATAGACAACATACATGAGTTATGTTTAAAATAAAATTTGTGGTAGTGTCGTACCCAATATACATGGTTTAAAGAGCACCACAAGTATAGGGTCGTGACAATATATCTCTCTTCGTAAAATTATGGACCATTGACAAGAATGGTTTTCTTAAATCATATTTCTGAGAGGTGTCATATTTTGTTGGGGATTAAATATGATTGAAAAAACTAGAGAGAGAGAGAGAGAGAGAGAGAGAGAGAGAGATAGAATATAGATTCGAGCTAATGGGTAGATGAAATACGCCTCCTTTGGGGTATATACCCCCTCACTCAATATACCTATCAAAACAATATCATTGAATGGATTGAAATCCATGAATAAACAAGATCAGGTTAATATGCATTAAAATAATTTCTTTATTGCTCATTAAAATATTTTGTTTATTATTAATATTTTTTTTAAATTTCAAATAATTTAGTTACATATTTTTATTTATGATATGAAAAATTTATTAATAAAATAAGAATTTATTTAGATTCAATTAATTAATTTAGCTATAAAAATTTTTAAAACATATTATCATCATTATATTGGTAAGTATATATATGTATGCTGTGTGAATATTAAAATATTCAATTTATTATTTTTTTGTTGGAATATTTAATTTTAATACTATTTTATAAATATTATATGAAACTTTATTTTAGTTTATTGAGGAAAGTATATATCTAGATGTTAGGAAGTAAGAAAAAAACTAAATGATTTATTAAATTAATGATTAAATTTTGGATATGTGTGATGATGCTAATTAGATTTAAATTAATCCATTAATCATTTACCATGAGAAATCTAAGAATTTATACATGTTCTTAAAGCTAAATGCTCATCACCAAGCCTATGTTTAATGTCATTAACTATTATTTGCACACAATTCTTTAAAGTACAGAGAGAAGAATCTACATGGTTAAATACTCTTTTGATAATAGTATATAACTCGACCATTGATTTAATTTAATTAACTCATTACAATTTTGTGTTAGATCACACTCACTACAAAATGGACAATATATTCCAACTAGTTTTTAAAAAGAGTTTCTAGGTACTATTAAAGAAAAAAAACATTGCTATTATGTTTTAAACACTTTAGTTTTCCATAAAAAGCAAAAAAACTAATTACTTAAAAAAAACCGTTGCAATTAATTTTTAACTTTTTCATAGAAAGCTATATGGAAAAGTGATTTTTTTTTTAAAACTTTGTACTGATTAACATTTAGCATTTAGAGTTATCTTTCTATATACTTAGGCAATGATTATAATTTGTAAAAATAATATTCACTCATTTTAAATAATTTTTTTATTTATGAAATTCACTATGACTTTTAAACTTTACCGTTAGAATGAGTAATTCCTACTTGTCCAGCTTTTGTGACTCTCTATGAATAGAGTCCTGCTCCTATTTCCTAGGTTAGCTAAATCTAGTTTCCTGCTTTGGTGTGAGGTTGGAGATATTCCCTCAACCAATCGATCGTACCGTCCAAGATAGATTTCCTATCTCGAGACTAATTCATGTATAAATGTGTGTAATGTATTTTATTAATAATATAGTTTGCATATTAAGATTTTATTTTGGTATCGATTACATGGTAACTGGACCTCCTCGGCCCTCCCTGATCGAGGGAAATAGAAAAGAGAGTCTTCATCAGTCGAGAAATTTATGTGGCCGTGGAGAAAGAGAGTCCTGGTCGCAGAGATGTGTGTGGCCGTGGATGTTTTTTTCGATTTCTTGTCCGTGTTGTGACTTTGATTTGTTTTGTGTGACTTGTAGCAACGTGCGCTCGGCTCGGCGAGAAAAAAATATCTCAGTGCAAATTATTTGGTGGATCGATTTCTGGTGATTTCTCACCCATGTGTGGGTCGATTGGCGGATTGCAGAGTTTGTAAGTTGAGGAGAGGATTCGCCTCGGAGTTTCTCTCGCGCACCCAAGTGTGGAGCTTTGTATAGGAGAAGCTGCAGCCTATCTACCAGTTCGTGGAGCTTTGCGTAGAAGTGTGTCGTGGATATGGAGTGTGTTGACTGCGCCTGAAGGTGCGAGAGGGCAACAGCATGCTGGTGTCACTGGCGCCCAAAGTCTTGTGCGAATTCTTGTTCGTGGACTCGAGACGGCCGGATCGCTCGCGTAGTAACAGCGTGGAGCGATCTTCTCGCAGGATCGTGACCGCTGACAAGGAGAACTTCGACAGACGAGCTCATTGAATGAAATAAGAAAATATATTATTTTATTTTAGTATTTTTAAACTTGTCCATCGATCGAAAGTTTTGAAGAGTGGATAGAGTAAGCTTCGAACGCGACGCACAATGTGAAAGACGCGCACGGTGGCGTGCGGGCAGTTGCGGTGTCTCCACAAACTTCTTCAGTAGATTGGACGCGTAGTTTGGTCGCCGGAGTTTTGGATTTACATGCCATGGATGATGCATGAAATCGTCCAGTGGAAAAGTTACACTCTCGATCAATATGAGGAGATAGCATAACATGTGTTATAACTAATAGTGATAATTTCAAAGGGATGGACTACATGCCATCCCGCTTTGGTTGAAACACCGGAAAGCGAGGCTACTCGCAACACGACTCAGATGTAGAAGCCTTACAAAATGCATAGGCTGACAGAAAGTGTTATTCCGATGTTTAAGCATGTTTTGTGTATATCTTTGCTCATCGCAAAGCAAAGATCCTCAACCTTCTCGTGGAGAAATTTTTAAATCTTCATGTTCGGTTGGAACAATGCAGCCTTCTTCCGTCGTCTTTGCGCAAGATAAAATATGAAAAGCAAATTTTCTAAACTGCATACGTGGAGTTTGGTAAGATAAATACATTGCCTTACTGTGGATAAAAAGTAAATACAATAAAAATTAAATAAAATAAAATAAAATAATGATAAACTATAAATACAACCCATGGTATTCTTCCATGGTATTTATGTGGAATGTAGTTTCTTTATAGAGCGAACTAAGATGACCTAAATCAATCTTAACTCTAGATCTAAACTAATTATTTAATAAAAAAAAATTAAAATGTTTATAACCATTAATCTTTAAAAAAATTTACTTAATAAAATATATCTAAATTTTCATACCTCCAAATATACATCGTTTTATTATTCCAAAAAATACATGTTTTTTTTATATCATTTATGTTACAAATGTTTTATAATTCATGAGTATTATTTCTTAATATATAAAAAATTTAAATTAATAAGGACTTTTCTTTAAAATATGTGATCTTTTTTTAAATTTCCAAATTATTTCGAGATGACATGATTTATATTGAGGAATAATGATGAATGTTCATAATTCTTGTCGCAATTATACCACTTGTCGTATATATAAAATTAGCACAATAAAAAAAAATTACCGAACCAAACTATTACAGCAGTTTACACAGGGCTAAGTTTTCTTTTGTAGCAAATAAAGTTTTAAAGTTTCTGGAAGAGGGTTATAATGTTGCGCCATTTCCACATGTAATCCACGAGGCATATCATGTAGACCAAACCAACACAGTCTCCGAATTAAAATTGCAGTGTGGTTAAACATGTGTAGGGTTGATGAGTCTCAAGTTGGGTTCACATTCAAGTCTCCGGATGACTCACTACCGGATTGGCGTGCATCAATTAAACTGGCCGTAACTTCTATACGCATGAAAACTCTGTAATTGTACCACCTGGCAGGTACATTCATTACCTCGTCCGGATGGCAGCGATAACCTCGCTTGGCAGTCTATGGTTTCCCGCCGGTCTATCCTTTGTCATTTGCTCCAAGTGCATTCGGTGTGCTCGTCGACATTAGTTCTTTGTTCAGCTTGGAGTTCACAGCTTCAGGATTTTTCTCCTGGAATCCCTGTGATTGTGCGACGGACTTAGCAATCTCCGCTCTGGAAAATATTTATAGGGTAAACCCTTGCAGGTATGCAGTCAAACTTAACACAAAGCTCTCTGGTTACCATATTCGGCTGTCTTTTGCCTTATCTCCCTGTTTACGGGCTCAGGGTTTTAACTAACTCAACAAGTTTGGAGTGCAGAGTTCCTCATGGACACCACAACAGTCCTTGCCGGTTATGGCAGTCTTCCGTCAATGTTTTCATCATAACGAGGTGAACATTTGTTGCGCCCTTTCTCCAAGTGAAATGTTCTAGCTGAACTTCTGCGTAATCCTCTCTTCAATTCTTAGTTATCCAAGCAATGCCTTACATTTTTCTTGACTGATTTTCTACAGGGTACGCTACTGGTCTCAACCCCTCAATAGGTAATTCTCACACGAAAAAGGTTTTTGTTTATATTCAATGCACAAACCCTTCCTACAGGAAATTTTTTCCCTTGGTCCTTCTACTGACTCTGTCTCTGTCGTTCTTGTGCAAAATGGGTAAGTGAAATTAAACGACCCTCTGACGCCTTTCCTTGGCTGTAACTCTCAGTAAGTCCACGGCTAAACTAAACGTTCTCCCCTGTACAGGTATTTATTCCTACCAAAGGAGCTTAACTTATTCTATTGCTCTGTCGAAAGCTTCAAGGGTTCGGTTGCTATGGTCTGTGTCAAAGTAGGCCTTGAGCTATTAGTCTTCTATGTGGATTAACTTTCTAGCTACTCATAGATTTTCTTATACCCCTCAGCAGTATTTACGGTTTCTATCCATAGTGGATTTCTGCGTTTATCGCATTTATCAAACGATGAAGAGTAAATGGGTTAACGGAATTAAGTTCCAGCCCGAATTTGTATATTGGGGTCAGACCCTTGCACTGGCTGAACTATGCCTATTATTTAAGTTTTCTGCATGATCTTGTTACTTTAAACCACTTTGAATTGAAAATTATAGAGATGGTCGATTTGCATGTAATCTCAGTTTTTATAGTTTTAATGCATATCTTTCAGGTTGTAACCGCAATACTCTATCTCTGCGTTCTGTTATGGTTGACTCATAAGGTGTAAATCTACTTTCTTGTTTCGATTCTTCTTGGCGGAAGTTCTTGTGGTTTATATTTTCTGTGCTTTCTCCTTCCTTAAAGATATTAGCTTGTAAGTGTACATTGAACCTGTAATTGTCAGGCACTGGTTCCGCTCGAGCTTGAGGGTTACCTCAAGTAATTTTTCTTTCCTACCCTTTTACTCTGAGGTCGCTATATTCCTACAGAAGTTAGGGTTTTTCTTTATGTAAAAAGCTATTACGTTCTCTGGTTTGTTCTTTCGTCTTATGGCTAAAACTATCAGGCACTTCGATAATTTGCCATGCATTTTGTTCTGTTCTCTATTTCATTTACAGAAACGTTTTTGTCTTACTTTCCTGTTTGCTTTCCATAAACGAGATTTCGCTATTGTTACTACAATCACAGGAAATAATACTAATCTTTTGACCAGAAAAGGAAAAAAATACTTCTTTCTTCATTCTAGAGGCTTCAGGGCAAAAGAAAATACAAAAAGAACATAATGTTTTCTTAGTTTTGCCATTTATACTATTAGAGTCTGTACTGTTCCTTTCCTGTCTTCTTTTCCTGAAATCTATACATTAACCTAAACAGATTTATTTACTCTATTTGATATTTTGGATTTGCTAAAAATAAACTAGCTCAAACCCTTGTAAACTACATTCATAAATCTGCTGAAATTATTCCAAGATGTTTATAGAATCAGCCATATCACTCTAAACTATTCATCCAGTTAACAATATCACACAGAAAACTGAATAAATCTATTTACAAATCACACAGCATTTACTTATCTGAGTCTTAGGTAATCCTTTCTTTCCAGCTGTTATCCTCCCAACCTTTGAAGGGAGGGTATTACGTCTTCCACTTGCCCCCTAGCTCCTGAATTCTAGATGGTGCCACGGGTTAACAGTGGAGATACCTCTGCTGTGACCTCTGGATGGCCTATCTAGTCACTAACAGGAATCTGATCAGTCAATGGATTTCGGGAAACAATATTCCACTGGGCTTCCCAGCTCAAGAAAAATGCTTTTCCCCTTTTTCCAAAAGTTTTCAGAACCCCCACCCCTTTCCAGGATTCTCCTTTTATCCTAAAGGGGTGGGTAACTGTATCTCCTAACTGTCAATCCAACCACCTCCTATTCATAGAAGCACTTTTGCAACAGCTTTTAAGGATTCCTTTTCTTTAATTTTATTTTATGTTTTTCCTTTATTAACTCAGTAACCAAATAATGTTTTATGTCTTGAGCAATTGCCATTAAGTTTTTCCTTGTCCATAATAATAAAAGAAAATAAAACAAAACTAAAAGAGAATAATTAACTAATAATATTTTAACTAATTGTAACTAATTTGTCTCTCTAATGAGGGTGTCACAGCTTCCCCCCCTGAAAGTAACACCGTCCTCAGTGTTTCAGCCCCTCTCTGGAAAGAGTTCGGGGTATGCTTCCTGCATAAACTTTTCTTCCTCCCAAGGAGCTTCGTCTGGTGCAAAGTGCTTCCACTGCACTTTCACCTGAACGACTACTCTTTTGCGGAGCTCAATTTCCCTTCGATCAAGTATGCGTAGAGGCTCTACCAGGAACTCTCCATCCGGTTCTACCTGGAAGGCACAAAAATAATTCCAAATCAGTACTTTTTAGAGTTATTCAATCTACAAACTAAGTTTATTTATCCTTCTTCCTACCTGAATATTCTGCCAATGAATTACATGTTTCTCATCATGTATGTATCGCTTTAGTAAGGATACATGAAACACATTATGTACTTGAATGTGACTGGGCAATGCCAATCTATAGGCTACTGGTCTGATTCTTTCCAATATTTGGAAAGGACCGCAGTACCGGGGAGCCAGCTTAGCACAAGAGGTCCACCTCATAGTGCTTCTTTTAGGCTTAATTCGTACATATACGTGGTCTCATACCCCGAATTCTCGGTAGGATATTTTCCGGTCTGCATAAACTTTTTGCCTATCCTGCGCGGCTTTCAAATTCTGACTTATTCGTTTTACCTCTGCCTCCATTTCAGCCAGCATTTCAGGTCCCAATAACAGTTTTGTTCCGGGACTGCTCCAGTTTATAGGCGTGCGACATTGCCTACCATATAATGCTTCGAAGGGGCTCATTTTTAGAGACTCCTGATACCCATTGTTGTATGCAAATTCTACCAAGTGCAAGTAATCTTCCCACTTGGTAGGTTGCTGCATTACATACATTCGCAGCATGTCTTCTAGAACCTGATTTACACGCTCTGTCTGCCCATCTGTTTGAGGATGATAAGCAGTACTAAAGTGTATCTGGGTCCCTAATCCAGAAAATAAAGTTTTCCAGAAAGAAGATGTAAATTTGACGTCTCGATCTGAAATCACAGTTTTTGGTATGCCATGCAACCTAAAGATCTCCTTCATAAATATATCCGCAATTTGTACCGTCTTATAGGTAGATTGCACAGGTATAAAATGAGCGGATTTGCTTAGTTTGTCCACCACCACCATAATAGAATCATTCTGTCTCCTTGTTCGCGGTAACCCTGTGATGAAATCTAAAGATATAACTTCCCACTTCCATTCAGGAATGGGTATAGGTTGCAATAACCCAGGTGGATGTTGATGCTCAGCTTTAACCTGCTGACACTCTAAAGACTTGTTTATGTATTCGGCAATGTCCTTATGCATTCCTGGCCAGTAATAAACTTTCCTTACTGCTGTAAGCATTTTCTGATATCCAGGATGACCAACGTAATTGCTACAGTGAAATTCATTCAGGATTAATTCTCTAAGATTGATGCGGTTAGGCACATAGATCTTCCTGCGAAAGGTCAAGGCCTGATCCTCACTTTCTCCAAACTCTGTTGCTTTGTTATGCTGTTTGTCATTCTTCATCTGCTGCCAAAAAAACTTATACTCTGGGTCTTCTTGAGCTTCTTTCTTCAGTTGCTTCAACAATTGGCTTTCCAACTGGTTAAAATATAGAGCAAACAGACTGTGCAATTTCCGACTTAAAACGTCGGCAACTCTATTCTCTTTTCCTTTAACGTGCTGAATGTCCATGTCGAACTCGCTCAGAAATGCATTCCATCTCGCCTGTCTAGAGTTTAAATCTGCTTGTTTAAAATAGCTAGTCAGGCTGCTATGATCTGTTTTCAGCACAAATCTTTTACCCAGGAGATAATGCCTCCATACTCGGAGAGTGTGGACTACTGCCGTAAGCTCCAAATCATAAGCAGAATATTTCTGCTCATATTCCTTAAGTTTCCTTGACTCGTAAGCTATTACTTTTCCCTCTTGGGTTAATACTGCTCCAACTCCTTCTTTACTGGCATCCGTACAGACTTCGTAATATTTTTCCGGGTCAGCTACCTTCAGTACTGGAGCTGTGGTTAGAAGTTTTTTTAGCTTTTCAAAGCTATCTTGGCATTCTTTTGTCCATCTAAAAATCTTGCCCTTCCTCTGCAAGGATGTAATGGGAAAGGCAATTTTGGAGAACCCTGCTATGAATCTTCTATAATACCCGGCTAAGCCCATGAATGATCTAATGTCTGCCACATTCTGAGGAACTTGACATTCCATAATGGCTTTGATCTTTTCGGGATCAACAGCTATTCCTTCAGCTATTATGACGTGCCCCAAGTACTGGATTTCTGTTTTAAAGAAATCGCACTTGCTGAATTTAGCATAGAGCTGATGCTTCCTTAGCGTTTCCAATACAATGCGCAAATGCTCCTTATGATCTGCCTCATTTTTAGAGTACACCAGAATATCGTCAATAAAGATGGTACAAAATTATCTAGGAAACGATGAAAAACACCATTCATTAATCTCATAAAAGTTGCTGGTGCATTTGTTAATCAAAAGGGCAGTACAACAAATTCATAATGACCATATCGGGTGCGGAAAGCTGTCTTGCAGATATCTTCATCTTTAATCTGAACTTGATGATATCCGGATCTTAAATCGATCTTGGAAAATACCTTAGCCCCTCTTACCTGGTCAAACAAATCATCGATTCTTGGTAGAGGGTACTTGTTTTTAACAGTCAGCTTATTAAGCTGCCTGTAATCCATACACATGCACAATGTCCCATCTTTCTTTTTAACGAAAAGAACTGGTGCGCCCCACGGTGACACACTTGGGCGGATATAGCCTTTGTCTAATAATTCTTGTAACTGTATTTTTAATTCAGTTAACTCCGGCACACTCATCCTATACGGGGCTCTTGATACTGGTGAAGCACCCGGCAGCAACTCGATAGTGAAATCAATATCCCTTTTGGGTGGTAGTCTAGGAATTTCTTCTGGAAATACGTCCAAAAATTCCTGCACCACAGGAATATCTTCCAACATTGGGGCCTTTTCCTTAGAATCTGAGTATCCCACTTGAATAGCATATAACTGGCACACTTTTCTAATACACTTACCCATCTGAGATGCTGTTATTGGTCGTAATTGTACAAGATTTTTAACTCCTTGAACCACTTTCTGCGTACCATCTTGCTTTTTGAATGAGATGGTCTTTTCCTTACAGTCTACTATTGTCCAATGTCTTTCCAGCCAATCCATACCCAATAACACATCGTACGACCCTAATGGTAAGATATTTAGATCTACCTCAATCTGCTGTTCTGCCACTTCCAGCACACAGTTAGGAATTTTCGCTGTTACCTTACGTTTCGCCCCGGTGGCTAACTGTACCAGCCATGAATTTTTAAATTTCTACTCTTTTAATTTACATAACTCTACTAACTTAGGACTAATGTAACTCAGACTTGCTCCAGGATCAACTAGAATTGAAACAGGTTTGGTTAGTAATATACCTTCAAGTTCAATCATCGTAGGCTGAAAATTAGCCTGTCGATCTTCTAGCGCTGCATTGATGCGATGCACGCTACGCGCCACGTCTCCTACTGTAGATGCTTCCTGTAGGTTTGCTACAGTTTCACTTTTGTTTCGTCTGGGACAGTTCTTAAAATAGTGAGCTTCCCCACATCCCCAACACTGTAAGGGAGGTTTGGAATTCTGTCCTAAATCAGGTTTACTTGATGCTTCCGTGGGCTTCTCCTCAGCTGGCCACTTGATTCTTTGGTGGTTTCTCCCAAACTGCTTGCTGATTGTGCTTCGTGCTGTATTCCTGAAGCTGCTGTTTTTATTATTCTTAAAGGTAGAGTTACTTTTCTGCCCTTTTTTAGGCTGCCAGCCTTTTCCCACTTCACTCTTGATTTTATTTTGCTGATAACACAACCATGCTTTTCGGATAGCCTCATCCATGGTCTGGGGGTTAACGAATTCTATCTGTTCTCTCATATGAGTAGGTAGGCTGCTTAAAAATCTCTATACCTTAGCCTTCTCTTCTCGGAGATAAGGTACATAACGCAGCAGTGAAGTGAAATTTGACACAAATTCTTCTATCGGCATTTGTCCCAGACGAAGATCATGGAATTCCTTCGCCTTATCATCATAAAATCTTTCTGTCAGGTATTTATCTTTAAAGTACTGCTAGAACAGTTCCCAGGTTATGTCGCGTTCATCAATGATGCACACATTCTTCACTTCTTCCCACCACAGGGTGGCGTTTTCCCGTAATTGATATATGGCCAGTCTGGCCTTCAAGTTGCTGCTGTATTCATAGACCTGGAAATATTTGTTTATATTTATCAGCCAAGCTTCAGCTGCTTCTTCTGCCTCACCATCAAATGTCGGTGGCTTAATCTTTCAAAATTCTCCCTGCAGCTCCACCCTTTGTCTTTTAGAGTCTTGCTGTCCAGACAAATTGCCCGATTCTGCCTCATTATAATTTCTATTTTTACTTCTCTGAGAGAGGCTCTTTTCAGTTCTGTCATCTGCATTGTACTGAGTCTGCTGGTCTTCTGGTTCTGCTAATAATTCTTTTTCAGCACTAGGGTGTTTCATTCCCTGATTCTGTCTATCTGAAAAACTCTTCAGGATCTTCTCTTGGTCCTGTAACAACCTCTCATTGTCCCTTCGAACTCTTATCATTTCTTCCTGAAGTTGCTGTACTGTATTTAACAGGAATGTAGTTTGCTGCTACTGCTCTTCAAGCAATTGACTAGTCTTTTGGTGCTGCGCCACGGTCAATTGTATCCACATCTTAGTAGACCCCTTAAGATCCCAGTGTAGCAACCAGGCTCTGATACCACTTGTCACATATTTAACACTTGTCATATATATAAAAAACTAACAGATAAAAAAAAATTACCGATCCAAACTATTACAGCAGTTTACACAGGGCTAAGTTTTCTTTTGTAGCAAATAAAGTTTTAAAGTTGCTAGAAGAGGGTTATAATGTTGCGCCATTTCCACATGTAATCCACGAGGCATACCACGTAGACCAAACCAACACAGTCTCCGAATTAAAATTGCAGTCTGGTTAAACATGTGTAGGGTTGATGAGTCTCAAGTTGGGTTCACATTCAAGTCTCCGGATGACTCACTACCAGATTGGCGCGCATCAATTAAACTAGCCGTAACTTCTATACGCATGAAAACTCTGTGATTGTACCACCTGGAAGGTACATTCATTACCTCGTCCGGATGGCAGCGATAACCTCGCTTGGCAGTCTATGGTTTCCCGCCTGTCTATCCTTTGTCATTTGCTCCAAGTGCAGTGGGTGTGCTCGTCGACATTAGTTCTTTGTTCAGCTCGGAGTTCACAGCTTCAGGATTTTTCTCCCGGAATCCCTGTGATTGTGCAACGGACTTAGCAATCTCCGCTCTGGCAAATATTTATAGGGTAAACCCTTGCAGGTATGCAGTCAAACTTAATGCAAACCTCTCTGGTTACCATATTCGGCTGTCTTTTGCCTTATCTCCCTGTTTACGGGCTCAGGGTTTTATCTAACTCAACAAGTTTGGCATGCCGAGTTCCTCATGGACACCACAACAGTCCTTGCCAGTTATGGCAGTCTTCCGTCAATGTTTTCATCATAACGAGGTGAACATTTGTTGCGCCCTTTCTCCAAGTGAAATGTTCTAGCTGAACTTCTACGTAATCCTCTCTTCAATTCTTAGTTATCCAAGCAATGCCTTACATTTTTCTTGACTGATTTTCTACAGGGTACGCTACTGGTCTCAACCCCTCAACAGGTAATTCTCACACGAAAAAGGTTTTTGTTTATATTCAATGCACAAACCCTTCCTACAGGAAATTTTTCCCTTGTTCCTTCTACTGACTCTGTCTCTGTCGTTCTTGTGCAGAATGGGTAAGTGAAATTAAATGACCCTCTGATGCCTTTCCTTGGCTGTCACTCTTAGTAAGTCCACAGCTAAACTAAACGTTTTCCCCTGTACAGGTATTTATTCCTACCAAAGGAGCTTAACTTATTCTATTGCTCTGTCGAAAGCTTCAAGGGTTCGGTTGCTATGGTCTGTGTCAAATTAGGCCTTGAGCTGTTAGTCTTCTCTGTGGATTAACTTGCTAGCTACTCATAGATTTTCTTATACCCCTCGGTAGTATTTACGGTTTCTATCCATAGTGGATTTCTGGGTTTATCGCATTTATCAAACGATGAAGAGTAAATGGGTTAACGGAATCAAGTTCCGGCCCGAATTTGTATATTGGGGTCAGACCTTTGCACTGGCTGAACTGTGCCTATTATTTAAGTTTTCTGAATGATCTTGTTACTTGTTAAACCACTTTGAATTGAAAATTATAGAGATGGTCGATTTGCATGTGATCTCAGTTTTTATAGTTTTAATGCATATCTTTCAGGTTGTAACCGCAATACTCTATCTCTGCGTTCTGTTATGGTTGACTCATAAGGTGTAAATCTACTTTCTTGTTTCGATTCTTCTTGGCGGAAGTTCTAGTGGTTTATATTTTCTGTGCTTTCTCCTTCCTTAAAGATATTAGCTTGTAAGTGTACATTGAACCTGTAATTGTCAGGCACCGGTTCCGCTCGAGCTTGAGGGTTACCTCAAGTAATTTTTCTTTCCTACCCTTTTACTCTAAGGTCGCTATCTTCCTACAGAAGTTAAGGTTTTTCTTTATGTAAAAAGCTATTACGTTCTCTGGTTTGTTCTTTCGTCTTATGGCTAAAACTATCAGGCACTTTGATAATTTGCCATGCATTTTGTTCTGTTCTCTATTTCATTTACATAAACGTTTTTGTCTTACTTTCCTGTTTGCTTGCCATAAACGATATTTCACTATTGTTACTACAATCACAGGAAATAATACTAATCTTTTTACCAGAAAAGGAAAAAAAATACTTCTTTCTTCATTCTAGAGGCTTCAGGGCAAAAGAAAATACAAAAAGAACATAATGTTTTCTTAGTTTTGTTACTTATACTATTAGAGTCCGTACTGTTCCTTTCCTGTCTTCTTTTCCTGAAATCTATACATTAACCTAAACAGATTTATTTACTCTATTTGATATTTTGGATTTGCTAAAAATAAACTAGCTCAAACCCTTGTAAACTACATTCATAAATCTGCTGAAATTATTACAAGATGTTTATACAATCAACCATATCACTCTAAACTATTCATCCAGTTAACAATATCACACAGAAAACTGAATAAATCTATTTACAAATCACACAACATTTACTTATCTGAGTCTTAGGTAATCCTTTCTTTCCATCTATTACCCTCCCAACCTTTCAAGGGAGGCTATTACGTCCTCCACTTGCCCCCTAGCTCCTGAATTCTGGACGATGCCACGGGTTAACAGTGGAGATACCTCTGCTGTGACCTCTGGATGGCCTATCCAGTCACTCACAGGAATCTGATCAGTCAATGGATTTCGGAAAGAAATATTCCACTAGGCTTCCCAGCTCAAGAAAAATGCTTTTCCCCTTTTTCCAAAATTTTTCAGAACCCCCACCCCTTTCCAGGATTCTCCTTTTATCCTAAAGGGGTGGGTAACTGTATCTCCTAACTGTCAATCCAACCACCTCCTATTCATAGAAACACTTTTGCAACAGCTTTTAAGGATTCCTTTTCTTTAGTTTTATTTTCTATTTTTCATTTATTAACTCAGTAACCAAATAATGTTTTATGTCTTGAGCAATTGCCATTAAGTTTTTCCTTGTCCATAATAATAAAAGAAAATAAAACAAAACTAAAAGAGAATAATTAACTAATAATCTTTTAACTAACTGTAACTAATTTGTCTCTTTAATGAGGGTGTCACAGAAAATTTA